>WAAG01019650.1:11443-30406 GCA_013390105.1 Tichodroma muraria | reverse complement strand
TTCCAAACTAAGACAAGGGCACAGAGCCAAACTAAAAGGAAACAATGGACAGTATGTAAAATACAGTTGCTATTCCCGTGCTTCTTGCAGGGATTTTCCTGATTCATGATAAAAGCATAAAGTAACACATATATTTTATTCATCAAAATATATTGCTGATTAATCTTCAGTGACTTTCCATGGCAGTTCCACAACTCCTGAAATCACTTGGAGTTTTAACTAATACTTCCTCTCACTGCAACCTGGTTTGCTTAAAAAAACATTACAGTAACTCAACACTTCTTTAACCAATGAAACCCAGGAAGAAATCTGTTTACTGGTATCCAAATTCCCATATGAAACATTCAATATTTCCTTGCAATTGGCTCCTCAATTTACAAGACCACACCACTATGGAACTATATAGGACAAGATATTTATTGCGACCCATCCAAAGTTTCTTGACTGTTGATTCCATATCTGCTTCCCGGCGTCCTGCTGAATGTTTACATAAGATGATTGCTTTTAATCTTTCTGTATTTGCTTCAGACATGCCCTGACAACCACTTAGAAAAGTGGTATTTTCCTGACAAAATGAATCATTTGTCTTCCACCACCAAGTTGCAGATCTTTGCTACAGAAATAGAAAGGCTAGAACATGCCCTAGGAAGTCTCTTCCTCTGCTTTGAAACTATACGGAGCAGATAAACTCAATTTGAAAATTCTGTGATTAAAAAAAAATTAAAATTAAAAAAAAAAGTGGCACAATTTCCTGAAGCATAAGCTCATAATGGGAACAACATACTGTGACAAGTAGATTGCAAGAGGAAAAATACAGCGTGGAATTGCAAAACTCCTTTCTAAAGCAAAGTACTGACACCATGTTCTGCTGAGAAAACCTTTTGTGCCTCAGATTTAATGATAAATTTCATGTGATTTCTCCTGGTTGGAGGAATGGAACAGAAACAAAACCAAAACACTGTCCTGACGTGTTAGCATTAAAAATCTCCTTTAAGAGAGTCCTTGATTGTTACATAAAATTCTATTTTCAGCCTGAACAAGGAGAAAAAGAACAAGAAAATAACCACAATTATTCTCAAACCAAGAATCCATTAGAGGTCTAAAAACATGAAGCAGAAATCCTCTAAAAGGAAGAAAATACTTTAATTTCCAGCCCTATATTCCAGTTTTCACCACCTCAGCTTGGCAAACTGGTCAGTGCTAAAATCCTACTCCCCCAATGCATCTACAAGTGTCTCACCCTCCTCAAACTCGTGTCCTTCACAGTGTTAATCACTTCTGGTTTTTTCCAGCTCTTTCCCAAGCCTATCACTTCCCAACCCTATTTTCTGACATGCCTTTCCTTCCCAGAAATGAGCCCTCCTCCTCCGACATCCACCCAGGTTCAGATCCTGCTCTTTCCTCTGCCCATCCTGTTCCTTGATCTGAGCAAACTCCATCACTCTTACACTGACAGCTCACACTCTGAGTTTCTCCAAGATGAAACTAATATTAAATTTTGCAAAGGTATAGAACCATTTCTTTGTTCTCCATCCTCCCTGGAGACCTCAGCCATCTATAATTATTCCCCTCAACAGATAAAACCACCAGGCCACTGCTTCACAGCAGAGCATCAAGAGAAATCCGTCCTCACTCTTCCTGAGCCTTTTTGGAGAGATCTAAGTTGTGCTGTTTCTACTCTGCAAGTAGAAAACTTACAAAACTGAAGAGGAACAGCATCTTCTTATGACCACGAGGTCATCTACTACACTGTTCCCCAATGGCCTTTATGATAACCACATTCCCCCACCAGTTTTTTGCCAAATACTTGGTATTTTCTTCCCTTTTTCTTTTCATCATCTCTTTAAGCCCCTGCATTTAATTGGCTTTGGCAACTCAGGCACAACTCAAGGGGGTTTCTCCCCCATTTGTGTGTAAAAATGTAATTGCAGTTGCTCACCTACATTTTGTTTACTAAGGATGCAGATCACCATTTTCCAGCTCACCATGTTCGCCTTCAAGCTTTCTGGCTTTTATAGACAGCATTATTCCTACATATGTCATCTTTTTTCCCCTTGACAAAAAATCGCCCACTGATGTCTCTTTGTTAGAATACAACAAATCATAATTATTAGTCAACAGTATAAATGTCCACCACAGGACAAAAGCAAATCTGGGGCTTTTCCTTTGCTGAAAAACCCTTTGGCTTAGAGTTGCTTCCTACTTCTAGCCTATTTCATCTGCCAGTTGAAATACAGAGTGACCTCTCCATATGGCACTTTCAACATACGGAAAAAAGATACAGATGCACAAATGTTTTGTCTAAAGCACTGAGAAATTGGAAAGCATCCTTCAGTTCCAATTTATTGTCTTTGCACTGATACCGTAATTTACAAAAATTAAAATGTTCCTAAGTTTGTGGTGTTTGATAATAACTAACATTTCAAAAGCAGTTTTTCAGATGCTCTTTTTGAAAAAATGGACTATATACGTATTCAGTATTAAGCAAAAGGGTCTTTTGTGAAGGAAAATACCAGTTACTGATGTCTATCCGACAATCAAATGTGCCCCTGTGTGGGCTGTACACACTCATTCTCAGAACAGACCTGCTGATGACTGAGCTACTGCTTCCAGAGAAATTAATTTTTTTCCTTCAAAATCCTTCAGAAAATTGGATTGTTTTTTTTAGCATAATCCCAAAACATTTCAAATCATGTGAATAAAGATCTCAAGTTATTTAACCAAAATAACACAGACACAACCACAGAGAGAACAGTCTTTTTATTTTCATAAAAGGACAAAGGTTCAATACCATAAAGTTCAAACCCATACGGAGAAACAGCAGGATGAAGTTTACTAATATGTCCTAAAATCTGAAACATAGACTTGATCTAAAACCCCAACCCCTCAGATGCTTCTGCTTTATCCTCTGCATTCAAGAGCTGAAACCATGAGATGTACATAGTCAACTATTCCGCAATATGTTGGTACCCACAAGCACTTTTATAGATCTACAAGCATGAATTTACTATTTTTNAAAAAAAAGAAAAAAAAAGAAAAATCGTTTTCCCAAGCTGTTGCACTCCCCCTCTCCATCAGGGACAGACCATCCCACTGAACCAGGACACCCATACATTGTCTTTCTTCTGCAAGCAGTGTCCAACCTCACAACCAACTCATCCCCAGCAAGGGATGCAGGTCAGTGACCTCCCAACAGCCAGCCCTGAAAGGCCCCAGGTGGATGAAGTGAATCTTTATGAGCAACAAGGACACGCTGCTCCCACCAACTAAATTTCCAAAGTGGCCAAGTTGAATGTGTCATAGGTCTGTAAAAAGCTCCTGTTCAGGCATTTCCTCAATAAGAGAAAAGCTTTTCTTGACGGCTCTGGTGACAACACAAGCAGGTGATGTTGGCCATGTGTAACCCAGGCACAGAGACTGTTGGGAATATTAATCCAAGGGGCTTCACCTGTTCAAGAGCAGATGGGGCACCAGAATTTGGAAAGACCCATCAGGGCTTTAGGAGCACCCAAAAACATGGCACCATCCCCTGACCGGGACACAGCAACTTGGCTCCATCAGGAAAAGAAAAGCAAATAAAATTAAACTTTGCAGAAAGCAGATTTGAACAACATAAGTGGTTTGTCCTTCCATCTTCCATGAAAGCAATGCCACTACATCTGTTTGAAGTTTCTCTGCAGCAGCACCTTCAAACTGTAACTTGCTGCACATGCTCTCTCCTTATCTCCAGATGTTAAAATCAAGTTAAACTCTCAGCAGAAATGCACAGATTGCTGTCGTTGGACCATGTGCAATACATCCCATGCAAGCCTTGTTGATGCTATGTGATCACCAACCAGAGGAAACAAAGCACTTCAAGGTAACAGAAACTGGAGGCGCATGTGGGACACAAGAAATGCTCCTCAGTAATAAACTCAGAACACGTGACAGAAAAAAATTATGTCTCATTATGACCCCTGGTCAGGGTACTTAGCTCTTTGTTTCCTCTCAATGCTTTTCAAAGGGTCGATCCATCCTTTCCCCAGCTGCTCTCACAAATGCATCCTGTCACTAAATTCAGTACAACTTAAGATGTGCTGCACTTCATCCACTAGAGCATCCAATAGAGCATCCATCTGCTCTACTCCCACTCTGATCCAGCTCCCACCTGGCTGGCACAGCCCAAAATCTTATGGCAGAAGATGGGCACAGCAACCTGGGGCTCAGCTGGGAGCTTTCCACCGAGAGCTTGCCAACATTTCCTTGAATCCATCCTTCCCACGATGCTCTCCTGTACCCACAGCAACTGTGAAGTCACTATTAATTATGCCCTTTTGCCTGACCCACTTATCTCAGAATTGCAGTATCTGGGGTGGGTTAAAAACAGAAGGAAAAAAAAACAAAAAGAGGGAAGCTGCTCATTTTGCTTCCTGGACAACTCCTTTTAGAAAAGCCAACTCTGTTCTGATTTTCTCCACTATTTTTTCCTCTGTCTTTTCTTTCTTCTTCAACTTCTCTTCTGTATCTTCCTTTTGTTTCTCTCTGCAAGAAGAGGAATCGGGTTAGGAAAAAGGAACGATGGAGAACGCTGATCTAAATTGCTTCACATCTTCAAATATGTGGAGAGAAAATGATGGGGGCGTGGGAAGGGAATGAAGCCCTGTGGGTTTTCTTTTCCAGATGACTTTCTTTCCTTCTGGCTCATGACTGAACAAGATATAAGAGAATAAGAACTGCTGGAGATTTTGGCAAATATTGAAAAGGAGAACATGCAACTACAATTATTCGGAAAATAAGAAGCAAATGCTAAAGGAAAAAAATAAACCCCACACATACAGACTATGGTCTCTTTCCAGAGGGAAGGTTTTATTCAGTCTGAATTAAATGCATTTATTTCTCCCACTAATTCAAGAGTGGATTTCATATAAAATTCACAAATACCTATGTCAAATACAGCAAGGAACACCAGCTTAGAGGCATCAGAAAGCATTCTTTTATTATAAGAGAGAAGACACGCAGTTCTGTTCCTGAAGGATGACAAGGAACCAGAAAGAGATGAAAGCACAACCTTAATATTGCAACTAACAATGCTAAAATGTTCTTGCCTACACATTAGGAGGCACCACCATGCATTTTCTGTTTACACTGACTGCACAGAAAATAGATTAAAACTGACCCTGCTACCGTGCGCTGCTGTCCGGAACACGATTAACTTCCGGTTCAGAAGAAAGAACCCTCGTGGTAAAAAGAGAGTACATGAGCATGCCTGGGTTTGTTCCCACAGAACGTGAGCCGTCCTCCAGGTACTGAAGCAGAAGGCACCGTGCTGCAGCTGCCCACAGAGATCCACGTTCCCCTCTGAAATGGCTCACACGTCCTTCCTCGTCACCCTCGCACAAACCAACACGGGCACGAGAACCGCAAACCCGCCAACAGCGAACGCAAGCGCAGAAAGTGAGTATTTGTTTAAACACAAGCTGTTCTTGAGACGTCCTTCCTTGGGTTTGTTTCCTTACTCCTGACCTTTGGGAAGGAGGGGCACGTTCAAAACCTCAGTCCCTGTTTGTTTGCAGAGGTGATACCGTCCATGCAATAAATGCAGTACATATACCTGATTATTTGCCTTACCAAACACATCAGAGAAAACAACTTGTTTGTTTTTAACTCATTTAAAATGGAGGTAACTTTCACTAGGAGGAGAGTTTTCCATAGGAACAGAGTTTGTACTTTGTGACGTTTTCAGAAAGACCTAAGAAATAATATAAAATAACAACTATTTCTGCCTCCTGCCAGGCTTGTTGGAGTATTTTAAAACAGCTTTGCTAAAATAAACCAACTTTTTTTCCCCCCGAACAGATTTACCACCAGGGAACCAAATCCTACCCTTATAAGGCTACAGCAAAACAAAAGTCCCAAAAAAAGTACAAAATCTAGTCCATTTTTTAACTCAGGAATCAGGAATACAAAGACACAACAGGTTTAAAAACAGTTTCTTCAGAATTAGCAATAGTCAGAAGCTTCAGAAAATAATGTTCCCAAAGATCACCTTCTGGTCCTTCACTCCATTCCTCTCCTTGTAGTGATATGTTAAACTATCAGAGCTACAAAGCTAAAGCAGATATTTTAAATCCACAGCCAGGATTGAGACTCTACCCACTGCACTGTTTTACACACACAGATATGGTTACTTTTACCATTAAAGAACTCAAACTGTTATGGCAAAGCAGAAATTATTTAAGCAATTTTGCCTATAAGCACTGATCCTGACTCTGTAATAAACCCCAATATACACAAAGAGAAAGGAAAACCCCTTAGTGTTAAACACTGGAGAAAGATCTTAAAAATAATGGACTCTGAAATAGTTTATAATAATCTCAAATAATGTCTGTGCTAAGCTAACACAGAAATCAAACTATTTGAAAAAAAAACATCATTTATGTTAAATGTTAATGTTTCAGTTCTCCCCAAGGCAGGACAAATTGCAGGGAGAAAAAGGTGTTCTTTTCCATTTTACCAAATTTCTGCCGTGGACCTTATTCTATTTGAGAAGTTGCATGAGAAGCAAATTGCTCCAAAGCTGAGCTGAACCTCACCCAAGGTTCAGAGAACACCAAACACAGACCACTTCCTTTGGGTTCTTGGTATAAAAACAAAATATTACCAAAATATTCAGCAACAAAGGATGCTGCTAGGGCAGCTTGTATGAGCATTTCCATGGCTGATGTCTGCAGCATCCAAGTCTGGGTAAGTAAACTTTAAAGGATCTTGAGAGAAAAAGTTATTTTCATCCTCTTTTCTCATTATCCGACACTACCAGTTGAGTTGTATAAAAGATTTTACTGTAGCACATACAAAAGCAGCGGCACACCAGTGAGCACTTCATTAATTAAAAGCCAGAAAAGGAAGTTTGCTAAACGAAGCAAATGTTCTTATCACTCCTATCTATATTCATTAAAACTGACAGGAAACCAAATATCACCATCTGTCTACTTGCAATAAAGACACTAAAAACAGCTCCGGGGTAGAAGAATAATATAAAGTATAAAACTGCAGTTTTTCAAGTTTCAGTTTTAAATGGACAAGAGAGAAACCGATGTCAGACAAGGGAGAATGAAGGATGACAAGGAGCTGGTACATGAGACTGAAGAAATAAATAACATGCTTTAGAATATATATTGAAGTCCCTCTGAAATCTCAAAAAACAAACAACAAACTCAACTTTGCACTGTCTTTTTCCTCCAGATCAATGAGTCTGGAAAAAGCCAAGTGTTGCAACGGCAGGTCATTTGCCTACTTACAAATAACTGCTACCAAAAACAGACAGAAAATTATATTATGCAACATAAACTGTGAATTTTTAATGGTCAAGCAAGTCCCCGGAAACACTTGTGCTTTATTATGTCCTGATGCACTCTCTTCAGATTTACAAGAGATCATTCTTTCAATTATTTTTATTTGGATTTTGCTTACAAATCAGAAAGTTGGTATAAAATTGAGTAAGATTTGATAAAAAGAAAAGGACGGCAGAGGTATTAACTTAGCTCTGAAAAAAAAAATAAAAAAAATCAGGGCTCACACCAGCAGTAGAGGAGGTCAACCGAAGGTCACTGATTTAAGGTATTTCCCAGCATTTGTACAAGTCTTACCTTCTAGTAATCACCCTTTGGGTTTTTTTTTTTTTTGCACAGCAGGGGAGAGGAAAGAAAAAACAAATAGTCAGTAATAAGATATTTAATGACAGAAATGAAAATAAACTACTGCTCACACTCTCAAGAGCACAACTCCCTGTCGTTAATTCTGCACCATTCCCCAGCTGCATTTTGCATAGCAATGAAAAGCACTTCCAGTTCCTCTCAATGCTGCATAAAATATTAGCTCCACAGTCACAGTTTTTAAGACTAAATAAGGTTAAAGTAATTTAAGGCTGAGATAAACAGAAAAAAAAAAGAAAATTCATTGTTAAAAGTCTCCCAGCCCCCCGCAGTGCCGAGGTACCGGAGCACATATGGTGCAGAGCAGATCCCTGGGACCTAGAGGAAGCACAAATGGGGTCAGGAGAGGAGGAGCAACGGAGTTCAAGATTAAATCGAATCCTTATTGATTTTTATTATTATGTTCCTCCAGGATGGCACTTTTTACTTTTTTTTATTTTTTTCCTGTCCTAAGAACAATAATTCATACCTCGAAAAAGGCTTTTATTAATATTCTATGAGAATGCTTTATTAGCCTCAATACAATTACAGCAGAGCAATTATTATTCTTCTGTTAATACTTTAAAAACACTAATAGAACTATTAACAGCTCAGCATAATGAGGCATTTGTGAAACAGAATTGTAGGGCTACTTCTGTTTACTGAAGAAACCGCAACAGAATTATACAAGTTAAATAAAATCTGAGTGTAAAAAAGTCACTGTAAACTGATGTGCAAATGTGCCATCAGATTCCTCCCTGATTCTGAGGAATCTCCTTTTGAAAGTCAAGTCAATCCTGTAAGGATAGAGGAAAACCAAATATTTTTAAGTGAAGATTGAAATTCAAGAGTAAATTCTTTTTTACGTTCAATATATAACAGAGACATCTATTTGTGCATGCCAATGAAATCATTGGGATGCTTAGAAAGGATTTGGTAGGCAAACGTGGAGATATGTAACAGAAGAGAAAATACAAAACCATCCATAAAAAGTCCTGAGTGTGCTGTAAAAATGCATCCAGGATGATGCTGGAAAATGTTTGTTTATTCTAAGGAGGCTACACAGCATCTAAAACACACAAGAAACATTGCTGCAGTGGGAGGGAAAAGTCAGTGTTGGCATGTTACCTTTATAAACCTTCTAATAAAAAGCTGCATAGTAAGGGCAACAAGCAAACCCAGATTATTAGATTTTGGAAAATTTTATTTTGTATACGCCTTGTTAGAGCTCCTATTTTCCTACTGAGAGTAGTAACTGTGGAAGTTGCATTTAAAATTATTTGCTAACAGAAAGCAAATGAATACTCAGGTTCTTCGGTCGCATGGATAATCAGTGGAAAAGGTGAAATTCCCCAGCAAAAAGAGAAATCACAATTCACTCCTGTAGTCCTCCTGTCCACAGCTGCCACAGTAACAGCGTGCAAATCAAAGCATCTTCCACAGCACATACTGGAGAAAACCAGCCCCAGACTCCAGGCTCCTTGGATTTGAGAATGCCAGGCTGGGAAAAGCCTTCTTGGGAACTGAGAAGAGATCCATTTCCTACAATCCTCTTAAAAGGTAAATGAAGCTGAATCCTGAAACACGGTGTCTTAGTCCTTCCCTTTCCCATTCTGGTGAAGCTGCTTCTGCACTGTTTTCCTTTAATTATGGGAAACCTTGTTCTAATATCATATACATATAATACTACCAGTAATATTAATTTATGTTTATTTATATACATGTATATGAAAATATCAACTTATTAAAGACCAGTATGGTTTTGGTTTTTTTCAATCTTGTACCCACCTTGTCTGTGAGCTGATAAATCTCCTTTGCCTGGTCCCTACCCACAGATAAAGCTGCTCCTTCTGTAAGGTACCACCAAGCAGCCCCTTTTTTCGGTTGTACCAACCCCCCATCTTGCTCACAGGATTACGTAAACTCTGTTTAAATTCAGGATGGGTTTTGCTCTTTTGTACTCAAATGCATCCTCTTCTCTCCATCCTGATTTATACAATAAACCCTGGATTTGTCAGGTTTGATCCTAGCCTGCAGTATGACTTATTTTGGTGAGCAGCTCGCTTTAACACCTCCTCATCCACTGCAACACCTCCTGGATATTATTCTTGAATTTGCTTTAGTCAATAACAGTTTTCCATTCACTTCTGTAAAAGCTTCCCTAAAAATCTACTTTTAAGGGACTGCTCCAGTGACAATATTCCAGTCACAACGCCCTCGTATCTTTTATTTAAAGTACAGCACCATCATCTCTGCACACCAGTGATGTAAGTAAGGCTTGTCACACTTTTGCTCTAGAGCATTAAAAACATGACCCAAAACCAAGTCCATCCTAGGTGTACCTTTTAATCCACACAAAGCCAAAATAATTTATTACTATTTACATTGCTTTAATGGCTTTTTTGAGTTGCTATTTAGATGGTCTTAGTAGTAATGAGTGCAGCAAGCTGGAACAGGTTTGCCACAAAACAGAACCCAGGGCAGCACTAAAAATAAAACCTGGGTGTCTTGAAGCCTGGGAAAAATACAGCAATGCTCCAAGGGTGTCAGCACAAACCTGCAAAACAAATTTTCTGCACAGACAACATTTCTCATTCACCAATTTGAACGGACTGGTATTTACAGACAGAGAATAATTCGGTTTCTACAGGTCTCTTGGACACTCCCATCATCATGCTCCCCTTTCCCATGTGTTTTTCTTTTCCCACACTTAATTTGTCTGCCCTCTACCAACTTTCTTGCCTTGAACCAGGCTCAGGCCAACTATTTCTCCATGTCCTGGTTTTGCATTTCTCTCCCCCATGCTCAAATGATGTGATGCAGGTAATGGTTGAGCCCACCAGGGCAAGGTCTCAGTAAGCTCCAGAGCAGGAGGGTTCTTTGTTACCTCTTAGGTAACAAACCAAACTTTTTCTGCCATTTCTTTACACTACGCAGTAATTATAGTCCCTTTTTTCCCTTTTCCCAGCCTATCCCATTATTTCTTTCTCTTTTACATACTATCCATTAGTTTTCAGAGTTTTAAGGGTTTTTTCCTTTTTTTTACCATCCTATCACTACCACAGTCTTTAAGAGGAAGCTGAGGCTGTTAAGTGTCTCACACCTGTCATTTCAGCACTATGATTAGGAAGCAGATTCTGAAAATCCTGATGCCACCATAAAACTGGTAAACTAAGAAATCTCACCTTAGATTCCATCACTTTATCACTGTTCTTGTATGCTTCCCTAGATACCTGCTGATCACCATCAGAGACGGGATACTGAATTGTAAGTGCTTGCTCTGAATCAGAACAGCTGTTCTTACAGATTTATTGCTAAAACAACATGGGTTCTGCCAGACCTAAGAAAATCAGCAAGAAGTAAAGTTACAGACTCTTGTATTCTGCTACAAGAAGCTCTGGTATTTGGAAATTCCCTTTCTTTGTCTATGTTTGTTAGACTGCTCTGCAAAGAGAGTTAATTCTGGTAAAGATTAACACATATGTAAAGTACCCAGATGATTTCTTTGATTTTGATAGGAAACATTTAGATATGAAATTCAGCACAAAATACTTTTCAGCTTCTGAGAAATATGGGTGAAACTGCTTTGAATGTGATTATGTTAAGAGCATCATCCTTATAAACATAAGAAAGAAAAACGATTTGTTGGAAAACACCGACCATTTGAGGTATTCCATACTGTTTTCCAATGTTATTTTCCCAGAGACACCAAGAATGGTTTGGTTTTGTGGCTTGGGTGGGGTGGGGGAGAAGGCTGTTGATGTTTTGAGAAAACCTACCAAAGCTTGCTTTGTTTGCTTACTGACCTTCAGCTACAGCATTAAGTGGCTGTGGGCAGACCTAACTTCAAAAGCCAGCTGCAGGAAAAACTGTCATTATTTCAACCATTCAATCTAGAATTAAACAAGACTTTAAAAAAATGTATAAAACAAACAAACAAACAAAATTTTAAAAATATTTCACATAAAGAGCAGAAGGTTTCCTCAATGGCAAAGTCCCAAGCCCAGCTGGCCAAACCCTTCCAACCACGTACCCACCCCTGGATTTCAGATCCAAGTTAAACTCCACTCCCCACCAGTCTTATCTTGCCAAATTCAGAGCAGGAGGAAAACATCCAGAGGACTCCAGCACAGGCAGAGCACGGACACACACGGCAGCACTCCCAGGGGCCTGCTCTGCAGCTGGATTTTATTAAGGAGTGCACACGCTTCTGTGCTCCAGTCAGAAATATTCGGGGGCTCCAGCGCATGAACAGTAACTCAACAACCCCATTTCCATGTCTGTATCATAAAATAAACGCAGCCTTCGAGATGGACTCTATGGATTTATGTCCTTTCAAAAGAATTTAGTAATTGGAGGGAGAAAAATAAAACCACAAGTAAAGTGAACGGTTCAAAATGTGCAGTAAACAGTTTTGAAAGCAATGTTCTCATCTGGGAGTATTGCAACAGATGTTTATCATGAGCTACTGCAACAGTTAATCCAACTCCCAGCCAGATTACCTCTTTGCCTTTGGAAACAAGCCTTTTTTTCCATGGGCAACTTACAGAAAACAAGGGGATGTGCCAGAACTGACAGTAAGCAGTTAACTGAATGAAGCAGGAGGAAGGGAAAAAAAAAAAAAAAAAAAAAAAAAAACAATTGTCTNAATAAGAAAATAAAAAAGAAAGGGCGAGAGGAAAAAAAAAAAAAAAAAAAAAAAAAGCCATAAAGCCCAAGCCCAACCAAATAAACTGATATCTGGCCCAAAAGACTTAGATGAACAGGTGTATGTGTGGGTGGGATTAGAAGGAAAAAAATAAAGAAAAACATTTAAACAAAGCCTCCATTGACATTCTGGTCACTGAAGTGGGTACACACAAAATGAGCCAAACAACATTTTTGAACAATTCAGCAAAGAATGGATTTTTATTTTTTTTTGAGAGGATAGGAAATGTGATTATTGAATTTGGATTTCAAAATATGGTGCCAATAAGCCACAGTAACAACTCATAGGTTATTCTATTCCAAGATGTTCTGAGGAAGAATGAAAAAAAAAAAGAAGGTATGGAACTACGTATGCAATCTGGTATTTACTCCTTAAAGATACAAATGCAAATCACAATTTAAAGCATCATTACTTAAAACTGAAATTACCATTCCTTAACGAATGCAAATCAGATCCCTATTTACAACCTTTCCTAAAGGCAAGTGAAGGGCTAGTAAGTCCATGCCCAGAGCCATTCTTCTGCTCATGATTTCACAGGCATTTAATTTTGAAAAACCCTTGAGCATACATGGGTCCTATGAAAAGAGTGAGCAGTCCATCCCCGTTGACCACCCAAAAGAGATCAAACTAGAGGTAAGAGCACCTTGTTCTCAGTGCACTCACCTGACCATCACCTATGGTTCCCCCATCCCTGGGACCACAGTCACCCTGGCTGCCCAGGATCCATGGAAAACTGCTAGGAGGCAGAGGTGGTTTTGCGGATTTACAGCCTTGCACAGCTTATAAGGCTACCTGCAACTTTCACATGAAGCCCACACCTTCCCCTTCATATTCCCAGCTGTGGTAAGACAGGAATAAGAATCACAAATTCTGGAAACTTAGGTCTAAACTTCCTTCCTTACTGAAGAAAATCTCAGCTTGTTGGTTGGTTGTTTGGGTTTTTTTAAACGGAGAGAAAAACAAATGCCAATCTGTCAAGTGTAAAAAAGATGTAAAGAGATTTTGTTCCTCTAACTGCTCAGCAGAACAATGAATGAATAAAAAGCTCTAGGAAGTCCTTTCCACTCGGCAGTATTTCTGCTGGTAATGCAGAACAATTTTTCTGGATACATCTCTTAATCAACAAAAACAACAGCAAACATTACCAGTCCTTTCATACTTGCTGAAGAGATTGATGTTATTTATTCAATAAAGTCTTTATAAATATTCCTTCCCTTCCACAGAGACCAATGACTGCAGAGCCACGTGCCAGCAGTACCTCTACTCAGCCCTTGGCCCCTTCCAGGCCATTGGAACAGCCACCAATTGGTCTGCTGACTAAAATACAACTGTTTGAAGCTTGTCAAGGTTTTTTTCCCCCATATATCAGAAGTTGTAAGTGTCAAGGGAAAGGTTTTGTTTTCTAAATTTTTAGTATTCCAGAGAAATACACTGACATTGCATTCCGCAAGTCTTGCCAAGAACGTCTTTTGTGTTCACAGCTTCAATGTTGATGATAAATTTTGAACACTAACAGTACAAAGTATGATTTAAATCAGAGCCTAAATCATAAATGTAAAAGTAATTCAAGCTAGTGAACTGGAAACCTTAATTTAAATAATCTCATTTTGCCAGTATAGTTTTCCTAAAGACCTATTTGGCTTTCAATGGTTGTTGGTTCTCATTGAGAAGGTAAATAAACTACATGCATCTATTTAGATTATTATAAGCCTAATATATTCTGCATCTTTTTTTTTTTTTTTACATTTTATTAAGTAGACAATTTACTAGGCAGTTATTTCTTTAACTACAATTCCTAAGTGCTTCAAAAATATTTTGTGAGTCCTAAAGCACCTTTTATAATGACGATTATCCCCATTTTATAGAAGGCTAACCCAAAGAAGAGAAAATTAACTAGTCTGGGCTCTTTCCTTCACCCCATTAAACTAGCTTTAAGGTAACATGATTGATCTCCACTATAACAGCAACCTGTTACACATAATTTTTCACTCTGACCGAGCAATTGTAATAATTTGCCATTATTGAGCAAAAGATCAATTAGAAGCAAAGACTCGGGCAGCAGCAGCAGCAGCAGAAGGCTGAACCAAACATCTGCACAAGAATCAGGAGGTTTTGTTGGATGGTTTCACCAAGATATGACACTTGGAACTGTTTTTACTTCATCTCCTAAAATGCGGATGTAAAGGTAGCACACGGCACAGTCTGCTGCTGTCTTCACAGCACCACAGCTTGCTCGATGAGCGGCCTCAATTACTTTGCCCTGAATGACGGCAAAAATAGCAGCGAGCACCGAGATCGCTTACACAGCCCAAGAGAAGGAACACGCCAGACTTTCCAAGTTGTACAGCCTCTAGTTTGAGCACTTGTTTCTTAAAATTGTGCCTCAAAATTTGCAGGATGTTGTGCCAACAGCACTTAGTGTCAATGTTTCAGTACTGTCTCCGCATACTGAATACTGCTCATCCCAGGCTGAGACCTTACACTTGTTTAGTTCCTTTCCTGAGGGACAGTAGCAGCCTGGAACATTTACTAGTCAATGTAGTAAATAGTCAATGTAGTCAATAGTACATGTATGAAAAGTGGGAGAAGTGGTACAGAATTATTTTTAACATTTTTCCACAGTCTCTCATCACTGTGCCCATTTTTCGTCGGTATGAAAGACTACTTGCGCCCTAAATTGGCCCATGATGGGAAAACTCCATCTTTCCAAAAGCGTCTCCTGACCTCTCCTCCAAAGCCAGCCCATACCAAGGGGAAGCATCAGTGTCTCTCAGGCTACTTCACCCTCCTGTGAACTTGCCTTTCCCGGGATGCACACAAAACTTTCAGCATTACTTTAGACATTAATGACCGCCTCTGAGCTTAGCAAGGAGTGGCGGGAAGCATCCTACACCCCATGGTGCAAGAAAATAAAACAGTAAATGACACAGTGGTCTATGAAGAGACAAATTTCATAGGAGTAACCATACAAAATGCCAGCTCTTTCCCTCTGGTAAGAGAGCGACCACTACAGGGATGTAGAGCAGAAAGGGTCTCGAGGAGACAACCCATTGCTTTGACACCGCAAGGTCCAGCTGGATTCCCCCATCTCAGTGCAAGTCCTCATCCTGCACTCAGCAGTTTCAGGAAATAGAGTGCTGCTCTCTCCAAAATCAATTGCAATACCGTGTGCCAGACCCCAAACCACGCCCCACCAACAGGCCACGCACACCACGCTTTTTGCCTACGCACAAGCACAGGCATCAGGGGGACGAGCAGGGACTGCAGGAGCCAGAACGGGACGAGCCAGCTGCGGGTCAGGGACGCCGCTGTGCCCAAGCAAGGCGCCCTGCTAAAGCGAAACCGAAAGGTTTCCCAGCAGCAGCGTTTCCTGCCCAAGTCTCCCGAGGAGAGACACCAGGTGAATCCCTACGCTGGTTTCCTGACCACCGGGCAGGCTCCAGCCCATGCTGCCCTGCCACGAGGCTCCAGGCAGGATGCTGCTGGTGTGGGAAGCGAGCGGGCTCCGATGGGAACGCCGGTCCCGAAAGGCAGATGTTGTGTAAATTCCTATTTCATCAAAACAGTTAATTGTGACAAGAGGGCTATAAAAATCCTTGTACCGCTTAAATTATTTCTCCACTTAGAGCAACTCTACTAACCAGGAAATGCTACATATCGCACTTTATACCCAACTGCCAGCACTCAGTGATAACATTACAGCTCTGTTAAATAACAGACATAAAAATCACAGATCTTTAAAAAGTACAAATTAATTTTTCTCCCGTCATTCAACATAACCATTTACAAACAAACATGCCATGCATTGTCATTAAAAGTTTTCCAATCTAGCGCTGCATGTGTTTAAATATGAAAATTATACTTCTGAAATAAACATTGCTGCTATCAGGGAAAAGTGCTACCATAAGTCACATCACTATAAGACAGAAACTATCACCATGAAGACTCAGTAATCCCTCACATTTCACCAAGGAAATGTTCTCTCTCCATCCATCAAGGTCATGATAAAAGGAAAAAAGCAAACAAAAACCAGCTACAAAATAACTAGACAGCACCTGCTAAAACTTGGATTGTTTCAGCCCTTCAAGTAGGTAAAATAAGAAATTCAGAGACTGTTTTGTAATGAATGAATGATTTATCCATATTACCAATGCCACACCACCAGTAATCTATATTTAGCAAATTTATTTTATCTATGAGAATCTTCTTGTGCACACTGGAGTCTGTTATCCAACTCATACAATTAGGAAAAAATATAACCCCAAAAAAACAACTAAAAGGGTTTCACGTTTTCTAACCTGACCTTTTTTTAATTTATTACCTATTCATACTTGGAAAATATATTTTTTAGTAACATGCATCTCCTTTAGATATTAAGTCTACACTTAGCAACATTTATAGTAAGAAACAACAAGGTTTTCTGCAGCTCCATGGGGTCACAAGATCTCTACCTGGTACCAGAGAAGCAATCCAGTACTGTGCCAAAGGGAAAGCTAAGCCTTCCTTCATCTGCTCCCCCTCACCTGCCTGGGTGAGAAAACAAGCAGGAGGCGTGGAGGGTAATTCAGTTCTGCAGTGCTCACATCATCTTTCATACTTCTGTTACCACCACAAGCAGGCAACGCCTGCCAGCCTGGCTGCAGTTTGTTTACACACTATTAGAAACCAGAATTTGCTACTTAGGCTAAAAAAGCCTCACTAGGTATTAAACAGATGTAGACCTTATTTTGTCTGTTTTCTCAGGATGTTCTGAAAAAAGTTTATATAACGCATGAAAATTATGCACGCCGTTATGTAACAAACTCAAAGTGCCATAAAATGTACACATGGGTATTTCTACTTTCAAAGAGCAGTTGCTGAACTGTAGCTGCGTTCATTTTAAAAGTACGGATTTAAGCTTGTATAAATAGCATTTATTTAATCATCATCATAATAATAACAATTTATATTTAACTCTTAACTTCTCACCTACTCAAGTAATCACAACCACCTCATTATAACACACCGATAAATTCAAGTTAAACTCCCTGGGTGTCTCTCATTTCAGACAATTTGGGTAGATGATCAAAGAACTACAGGTGCACAGCTTTTCCCTGGGAGATGACAAATCACCGCTGGTGCAACAGGTGCCTTTCCTATCCATCATCATTTTCCCCAACAAGGATCCCCTGTCACAGTCCCTGTCGGCAGTCAGGATGTTTGTGCACCCAAGGGTGCTCGGGCAGGAGGCGAGGACACGCTGGGGCAGTGCAGCTCCTCCGGCCACTTCCCACACCCCAGAGGAGCAGGGACTGCTCCTGCTTGGTAGGGCCACACTAAAATTCTTCCATAACTCCATGTAAAAAGCTGTATTGATTCTCACAGCTTCAGGCTAGCAACAAAAAAAATAAATAAAAAATAAGTTTTTAGGCCTAGCAACAGAGCTGGCCCCACAAGCATCCTTCTGCCTCTGCAATGCACAGCAAGGGGTTAATCACACTGACAGAACCACTGATTTTAAACCAAATTCTATATAAGGCACCTTAAAGGTTAAGAGGCAATTTTATTTGAAAGAAACATTTAAGCACTGATTTTTAAATGGCCATAATCAATTATTTCTATCCAAAATCTCCACTTTTCACACATGACAGAAATGGTCGTACAAACATACTACAGCTCCCAGTACCCTCTCCAGCTGGGGATACTCCCAGCATATTTAAATTCCCAGCTAACTACTAGATGGCACAGAAAGCACAGACCCCAGTCCTAACTGCAGCCTTATGCAGAGAAAAATGCCACAGAGAAAAAAGTTGCAAAATCAGTCAGCAGATTTCTCTGTCTGAAAACATATCTCCATCAGAAATAACTTTTGCCATGAAAACCACCAGGAAACCCAGAAGTTAAAAACGTGGATGTGATTTTCATAAGATGTTAAATATACAGAAGAAATATAATAAATACAATTGATTGTAAAACACCTTCTGAAAAAGGAGAATACGTTACAAAATAACAGATCTAAATTTGTCCATGAAACGTGTAACAGATTTACAAGGCAAGATAAAAATAGAGCGTATTTAACTTCATATTTGTTATTTTAAACTCAAACCAAAGTACGTCCAGATAACCGCACCTAACCACATCGATTTCCAATTAACCGAGGGGGAGTTATTTAATATTCGGCAAATCCACAGAAAGAACTTATGGGAAGAATCCCGGCTTTTCCTCTGGGATCTGACAACATCCCCCAGCCGATTCCCATTTACTTTCCGCAATTCAGCACACGCAAACCTCGATTTCCCAACCGGAGGCACCCGCAGCGCCAACTCCGCGCTCGCCAAGTTCACGGCAGCGCAGCGCCGGGACGGGGGACGGGACCCCGCACCCGCGGCGGTCCCGGGGCACCCCCGGCGCCGGGAATAGCGCAGCCCACCCGGGACCCATCCCCTCGCCTTCCCGGCGGCGCTGCCCGGGAAAACTCCCGCTGCCCCCGGCACAAAGAGCCGCATCCCCCGAGCAGCGGGCAGGACGCGGCCGGCGCTGCCCCCGGCGCTGCGCTGGCGCAGCCCCCGCCCAGCGGCCGCCGGGGGGTGCGGTGCAAAAATAATT
>WAAG01019611.1:0-13932 GCA_013390105.1 Tichodroma muraria | reverse complement strand
GAACCTATTTTTTTGTTTTTCTTCCCTTAAGGAGTTTCAAAAGACAGGTTAAAAGGATGACATGCTAATACAATGAGAGCTTTTCAGAGTTCAAAGTATCTCAGGCACTCCTATTCTTAAAAAGCTCTTTAAAAGCCAAACACACATGAAACACATGAAGACTTGATACAATTGAACTGTCAAATCTTGTCAACATGCTCATCTTTTGAATTAAAAATGCTCTAAAGGCATTCTTCTTGTCAGCACCTTCTCTTTGACATTTACTTTTTTTGGGCATGTAACTTGCTGTCAAACATATTTTACGTTGTTCACAGTAAAGGCATGAAGAATAGTTGAAAGCAAAGCATTTCTGCCTGCAATGTAAGCAGTAGCTTTTGGCTTCCCCATAAAGGTACTCGCCACAGAAGCCACTGCAGCTTGTGTGGTGATGATTGCATACCAGCCACCAGTGCTTTACCAGCTCTGAGGAAAAGATCCACTTATGATACAAATGGAAACTTGTACCATACTGAACTAGAAAAAAGCCCAATCTATTTCTTATCATTATTCCAAGTGCACAAAACATTCCTAAAACTGACTCTTTAAATTTTTATTGTTATTTTTAAGACTTTAGACCAGCACGGATGCAAGAATACAAATGCACAGTGTGCTCAGTGGAAGGGGACACCTGCATGTTAGAGCATTACCTCCTTGACTGGAACAGATTTAGCAATAGGTAAACAAGTATCTTTTATCTAGAATACACTCACCTGGCCTGGTTTACTGGAAGTTACTCCTTGGATTTCCAAGTAGCTGAAAGTTAGTTCTAACTGTAGTTAGGAAAGAAAACATCACATTAGTGATCATCATCTTATTTTAAAGAGCACTTACACTTCTCGGTCAAGTTAAGAAACCTTTGAGCAGGTTACTGATATTTGTATCAGTTTCTGTAATTGACACTAAGTATTTGTTAATACCTGGATGCATTTTTCATTAAAAAAAATACTTACATTTCCTTGTTGCAGGTTTAAACAATTATTAGAGGTTATAGGAATAACACACTGGACATTTTACTGCAAGCTATAACCACATAAGCTTATAATCAATTTTATGAAAAAATTTTACTATAAAAAGCAGCATTAATACAATACCCTACTGATGTGTCCTCTTGTGACTGATTAATCATTTGTTACAATCCTTACAGCTTCGTAATTATTCTTTCATTAGTTACACTGATCACAGATGTGAAAAATTTTACTGCACAGAAGCTGAAGGGACATATACACGCTATATACATATGAACAAAAATAACATAGATAAATAGATAAATAGAGATACGAACATAAATGTTCAAAGACTGCTTTGGCTTGCGTAAATGTATGAGAGAAGTGATACATAAGCTTTGTCTGAGTGGTTTACTTGGATGACAGTCAGACTAGGCAGGGAAGAACATACTGAATCCAAATGGGAGCTTAGAAGGCAGCAGGGAATTCTTCTCCAAGGACAAATCTAGAGCTACAGGGAGTATGATAAGATCTGAATTCACAATTTTGTAGACAATCATCTTGACAGCCGAGATATACAGAAAGGAACAAACCTCTTGGACTGAACCGTAACTATAGGGCAAGACATTAGCTCATTTCCTTAGTTATCATTGAAACCATTGCAACTGAGCAGTCTGTCTGAATTGCATGAAGTTCCCTGTTCGTATTCTAGGTTCACAGTCAGGGTGCTCCCAAGCTAACTGGCAAGCATCATATAATTCTATTCCTGTATTTGTGAAAAAGTCAACCCCCAATGACTACTGGGGTGCTCAGAACCCAGACACAGCTAACAAGACTCCTTCCCTGGAACAGCACATTGGAAAGTCAGGAACTGAGGTACCAGATTCCAACCATCAAAAAGCTTCCCAGGAAACTTTTGTTATTTACTGTCTCTTTGTTCTTTGTTGCCTGTTTTCTGAACCCTTATCCCTTCAGTTGCCCTCATGATTTGACAGCATCAGAAGATACATGCACCCCCCCATTTCTGCGCAAACTTCCCCTTCCACTAAAGGCCTTTCTTGGTGAACGAACTTTACTCTGAAGTTTTTGGGACTTCATGTGCTTTATTTCACACATTCTGCTGCAGCGGCAGCATCCACAGCAAACAGGCAGTTTCAGGGGTGCCATCACACCTGGCTGTGAAGCAAGTGAGCACAGGGAACTGAGGCAGGAGAGGCAAAACCAGCACAAGCCTCTTCTCAGGGCTCACACCAACACCCTGCCTTTTCCCAAGTGCAAGGCACTCACTTCTCTTCAGCGCTTTATTTCTAAGCCAGGGCTGGCAATCTTTTGTGATGACATGGGCCTGTGCAGTTGACTTAGGGCAGAGAGAAAAAAAAAGGGAAAAAACCAAACCCACCAAAAAGATCTACAGCAGCTAGTGTTGGCTACTGGATTACGCAGGACTACCCACACAGAAGGGAAAAGCTCTTTTTTTTTCCAGTACTAATTAAATATTTACCTAAATCACAATGGAATTTTGGGGAGGGTGGGGAGGGGCGCATTTCTGTGATTGAAATCCTTCATCTTTTGAAAATTATTTACCTGTCAACTTGAAGGTTCTTTTTTTGCTAAAGTATGTGCAAACACATATATACATATACGTATACACAATCAAAAATATTTGAAAAGTTCACACAGATCCAGACGCAAGAATTTAGTCTGCAAATCCTCTTGCCTAGAATTAACAAATATCAGGAAACATGGCACTATCTCTACAGGTCATCTTTGGTTCATTTTTTTAGTTAAAAATATGAATTTATAGTCCTTGCTTTGCAGCAAAAACATAAATTTTTCTAAAACATTCTAAACATCATCTACCTCAAACTAAGAAATAATTTTTACAAGGTTTTAAAAGACATAATCTCATTTATTATCCAAAATTATATGTTTTTAAAATCCTCTTAAAAAGCTATGCGTGCCTCTCATTTAGGAACCTTTCAGTTACCCAAACAGCTAATTTCACAGTTTTCAATTTTTTCAACCAAAACTTAATGTAAGTTGCACTAGAATTACATCCACAAATCTGAATTATATTCCTACAAATATTTTATATGCTTATTTGTGGGCTTGATGACACATCCAACAGTTACTAATGCTGCGATTACATTTTATATAGACTGTAGCAAGAATTAGCAAGCTTTAAGTAATGTCCTTCCTTCCAATTCAGTCCATCTAGATTAGTGAGAATGAACTGGTTTGACCAGAGTGTGAAGTTTAGAGGTGGCCATTGTAATATCTTTGCTCTAAGGATAATAGTGTGAGTTGGTACTGTAGTTAACCAACATTAATTCTTTTTAACTTTGATCCTTGTTTAGTAGATACATCTCAACAGCATTATTTAAGCAAAAGTAAAGCTTGTAATCGAATGCAGCAGTAACAGTTACTCAGAACTGGCCACTCTAGGCATACTCAATTTTGTTAGAGGTCCCCAGAGAAATTATGTGTCTTGGCTGAATGTTCTCAGCTGTCTTTCGGGAGTTACTGTCTGACAGTTATATGGAAGTTCTTGGGCTCAGAAAGCTTCTGAGCAGCTATTGAAAATACTACAGAGATTAGAACATTTACTAAGTCTCACTAACCCTGCTAGAAATGCATTTCCAACTATCCTAACAATTGCTCAAAGTTTAATTTTTACATAAATCATAAGCACAGCTTCTCATCATCTTCCTTCTATTAGCCATTACCAAAATCACATTTCTAGTAGTACAGGTTACATATTTTAGATTTTAATGAAAACATAACCAAGCTTTTCAACTATACAAATCTATTTAATGAGTTCTGGGAATTGTCTGAAACACTCAACTAAACAGTTATCACTTAGTACTACAAGTCTCAGCCTTCAAGAGCTTTTTGATGACTTACAATGGCTTTGCTATTGTTTAATAAGACCACAATTACGACCTGACTATAATATTGCCATTGCACCTATGTCTGAGCTGTTCATCAACTGGACCTACCTTCCCAAGCAAGTGGTCACCAAACACTGTCTTAAAAAGACCTGGCTGAAAACTACAATGATTCAAACACCAACAGACAACCAGCTGCAGTTACCTGTGCTGCAGGGACAGGGTGATCGACTGAGGAAAACAAATATCAGCAGAATTTCTAGCTGCACTTCATCCTACCTGTCAGTCAGCACCTTCAAATCATAGNAATTGTTACAGGCACAGAAAAAATAATTCACCAGCACTGGCAAGGCAAGTTGCCAAACAGCTTTTCAAAATGAACAGTAAAAATCATTAGAAAACAGTAGAATTTAATAAAACTCAACACAGTTTCTGCCTCCAAATCAAACGTAATCCTATTTGACACTACAGACACTAGAGGGAACAATGCCATCAGCTTGTTTGCACATAAAACTGTCCTTCTATAAAATTCATCTGGCTCCTCTCACAGTTTTTCAAATTCACAATGCAACTCTTCAGCCACCTGCATTTCTAGAAGTTAAAACTCCTCTGAAAAGGAGTGTATGGGTGTGTGTACATATATATGTATGTAATGAAAAATTCATTTAAAGCATATATTAATAAAAGCACCATTCTAACTCAAAACTATGCAATATACCATTCCTCAATTATCTATTTTTTTAACAGATGTACAAGCATAACTAAAATATGCTAATTTTTTGCTACTTAGTTTATGTAACTTTCATTTGTTACCCCAGAGTATTTATAGAAACACAGTGATTTTACCTTGGTGGGAATCCGAGATGTTAAGAGAAATGCCCGACATGATGCCAACACCTATTGAAAAAAATAAAAAAGAACAGAATTTGTAAGAAATATTTAATATTATAAAAGATTCTTTTCCAGGAAAATCCTGAAACCAGAGGGAAAAAGCCTCTAGCAGAGTGAGTGTAGATTCCCTCTGCTGTCATGCACTGAAGGAAGTAAAACTGGGATCAGATCCAGTAGAACACACTGAAGAGACTGCTGCAATCTGATCAGCTATAAACTAGTTAGCATACCAGTGACCTGAAGAAATCCATTTAACCAATCTCTCAAGATCATATAACAGAAATCTTAGTGACATTTTAAAAAGAAGCAAGGATGAGAAGTCCTACCAGAAATGTGGGATGCATTTAAATGTAAAAAAAATATACAAGATTATCATGATATTATTAGCAATATAAGAGACTGTAAGCAAACGGGTGAGTTTTGGACACATTTGGGGCATTTCTAGAGTAAGAATGCAAAGATTTCTCATTCATAGCATCTGAGTTTCTTCTCCAGCAAAGGCAACGGAAAAATGCAGTTAGAAAAGTGAGACCAGTGGCTCTGGGGAGAAAGCACAACAAAACTAATGTTTTGGAAGCTACTGCCAATCAAAATATAATGATTCTGTATCGTATCACTCCAATCTCCGGCAGCACATCCCACTCACAGATTTTACGCTCTGCAAAAGGAATGACTCATCTTGCAAAACTACAGTACTGTTTGTTGATTTACCCACAGAATTATCTGCTGTTTGCTACATCTTTTTCCAGATTGAAAAAAAAAAAGAAAAAAAGAAAAGAAACAAATTATATTCGAACACCTGCATCAAAATCCCACAGCACATGCAGAACTTTTCACACAGCTAGGACCTCCTAAATTCAGCCCTGCTTAGTATCCATGATCAAGTGGTCAGGTTGACACAAAATGTGTTCCTCACTTGGAGAGGAAGAAGCAGGCTGAGAATGCAACCCAACAACTCTGAACACTGAACACTTCAAGGACTGGATTTCAGCTTCAGTTCCTCAGCTGAATAACATCTTGCTAATCCTAAAAGCACCAGTGCTGTACAAGTGTTGAATTGTTGCAGATTGTTTCAGAGTTGATATGATTAGACCCAGTGCCCTGGTTACCATTGGTGTAGAGCCAAACTGCTGCAGAATAATAACCTGTGCCTCCTGTAAGGCTCAACCCTTCACTGAAGCCCCCTTAGGACAGGCTGGCCCTGTCACACAAAGCTGCTTCATTCCCTTGCTCATGCATAGGGGAGAGCCAGCCTCTCGTGCTCTCTTCCCAGCTACACCTATCCCGAGTGTCTCTTCCACAGTCCAGCACGAAGAGAAAAGGGAAGGGCCTACCCAAGGGGTTTTTCCACTGCTCAGCCACAGTTTCCCCAGCCTAGCAGCAGCTTTCTCTCACAGTAATAAAACCTTGATCTTCTCCCTCCCTCACCCACCTCCTCAGGGCAGCCACACACAGTAGGTGCACTCCACTCTCCATGCTCCACTCGGGAGCCTCTGGGTAAGGTCACACCCCACGCTCACAAAACAGCTTCACTATCAGTAAGAGTGCCACTCTCACTCCTGAACACATCCACAAGCTGCCCACGTCTGAAGAGGGGTCAGTGACCAGGCATCCTCCCTGCACTGGCACCTCTCAAAAAAACCTCTCCAGTGTCACAGGCAGAGCAGCTTCTGGTCACTACACCTCAGATGCCAAAGTGAGACAGTCAGGGGAAAGGAAACTTTTTAAAGAACTGCTTTCCATATTTACCTTCTAGGTAGTGGCCAAGAGCATTAGAGATATGAGTGCTCTGTGTATGCCACCACAGTGGGACAGGTCCTTACAGGAGAATCATGTCACAGTCTTGCTTTAAAGCATTTGCTTGCATATAAGGGTTCAAGCTACTTTATCAGCCTAGAAAGGGTCGATTTAACATGACTACAGTACACATGAGCAGTCCAAACAACAGAGTTAAATGTAAACCAGGTAACCAGAAGGCCCTAACAGAACTATGTTGGAAAAGAATGTTCCAATAGAGCACATGGCAGTATATATTCTTGTGACAGACACACCATTGATCCCAAAGTGATCTTTCAAAAACCAACAGAGCTGAAAAACCTTAAGATATGTTTATGTACAAAGAAGAGGCCTGCTGTAAGATGATACTCCCCACTCAGCAGGTAAAGGGCTACTCTTGAGCAATAAGATGGTACAAAAAATAAAAAGAAGCCTGAAATTTTTAATCCAGTAACACAAATTTCTACAGTTCTCACAGTTAAGATTCTCACAAACAAGTAAGTTTGATTTTTACATAAAATCAATTGAAGAGAAGGTCAATTATTACTGCAAAATTAATGGCCCATCTTGACAACAGCAGGACAAGATTTACTATTTTTTAATAACTCTTTTTACAATGGCACAATTGGCTGAGACTTGTCATTGATCACAATTTTAGCTGTTAAAATCTGCAAGTACACATCATGACACTTGAAAGGATCCACTTTAGTTTACTGCTTTCTGATTGTTTTTTTCCTAATGTTTTCAAAATTTTACTCTAACATCTGCATTTTAACATCACCGTTCTTGCTCACATTTAGCAACAGGGTAGCCTATACCCCAGTTCAACCCAAGACTTGCTGGATGAGCTGTGAAACATAAATGGTTTGTTTTCAATTACTCCCTTCTCCTCGATGAGGCTGCAGTGCATAAACAAATAATGGCTCTAAGGATATGGCTCACCCATGTCTCTGACAATAGGACTCTGCTAGTGGTTGCTAGTACTTGCAAGGGCAACAGAACATGCGCTGCAGTCTACTCAAAAACACGCACCACTCCAGCCCCTCCCTTGAGAAATGTGATGCTGGTGCCAAAGGCAGAGGCACTGGAGGTGCTTTCATTCACACTAACAGTTCAAGCCCCCTCTTAAGAAACAAGTTATTTTTGTGCAGGAAGACTCAGGTCTCTATGCTTTCCTCTGACAAGAATAACGAGTATGTGTGTGATTGCACAATTGTCTAGGGCTTTCAGAAGCATCCAGGAGTGCTGTTTTTCATGAGCAGGCAGATTCTAGATTTCCTGGGGTTTTTGATTTCTTCATACTAAGAAACTGAAAAGCAGAAGCAGCCACCCTTACTCTCAAGCAATCCTCAGGCATCTCACCAAGAAGGTTCTGACACTGTTATACTCATTTTGCACCCGGGGAACCTAGAGCACAGAAGTGTTGTGGTCAAAGTCACTTGGAAGTCCAGAGGCTCAGAGCAGCAGACACCCTAACTCCAGGGGTAACCTGGAACAAAGAGCTCCCTGGCTCACAACCCGTCAGGAGCGTCAGTTGGGCACGGTGTGTAATTCACTTATCATCTGATAACAAAATGATCACACTTGGTCAGATTAATGCGTCACAACCCCACTCCTCCGAAACCATTTTGTTTGGTCACCAGTAGTACTCAATCATGAATAAATTTAAAAGATCCCATCAAAAGATAAACACATGCAGGGTAAAGAAAGAGGCTCAGGAGTTGACTCATGCTTTAAGATACCTGTAAGCCAAAAGGTTTGTGAGTGACTGATGAGAAGGCAAGCATCCAGGCAAATTTTACACAGGGTACACAACCTGGCTGTTGCTCCATGGAAAAGACAATAAAAGAGAATTTTATTTAGTTAACAGCATCTTTAGTCTATATTCCTACTCTGCCTTTTTTTAAGCATAGAACAGGATTATGATTTGAATTTTAAATGACTCCTACTCACACGCGCATACCCAAGTTGATGATTTCTTAATGTTTTTATCATTCCAAATTCTGTAATACTCCCTACGCTGCTCAGAATGTATATGAAACAAAACTTGGAAACATTCACCAAAAACATATCCTGCAAATTATTATCTCCAGAGACTCATGGCCTACAAGGTCACCTTCTGTTTACCAGAATACATAATATGTTTCAGCAAATAACATAGATCCCCCATGAGCATATCAATGTAACAAATATACAGATGCATTTTGTCATTTATTGTCAAATCCTAGCCTTATTACCCATTTCTAGCACTGCAAGTTAAATTAACAGGGCTGCACTGGGTTAACCCAGCCATCCTACCTGGCAGTCACTCTTGGGAAGATCACTAGAGAAATACAGCTCTGTGCTAATTGCATCTATTTTGCCAGACAAACCACAGCAACTAAAGCTACCTTGTCTATACTTAAAGCAGTTTCAAACCCATAAGGAAATGAAAATCTTCTGAAAAACACCACTACCCTTTTTAAAACGCTCAGGAATAAAGAGCTCTGGAAAACACAGTGAGCATACTTGGGTTTCGTGACTAGATATAAAACAAAATGAAACCACCTCAGCACTTCATGGGCCTGGGAAATTGCATGATGCTCCCACCACTCACTACTACCAGATGTTTTGAAACTTCCTTCTGCTGAACCCTCAAAATAAAGATGATTAACCAAATATTTTTCCCTTGCTGGGAACTGATTGACACAGATACTTAAAAAATACTCAAATCAAAAACAACAACCAACTTTGTACTTTTTGATTAACTGTTGCAATTTTACTTCTTAAAATGTACTCTCTGTACCTTTCCTTTCACCGTAGTTTCTTTAGCCCCAGCATCTGCCATTTTGTCACCGTCAAAATTGATTCAGTCTTTTCCATCTCAATTTACTTGAGGAAAGAAGCCTTTGTAACAAGTTTTATTTCTTATCACATTCTTATGACAGCCACCATCTTAAAAATGCCTTGAATCCAGAAGACAGTCACTTTTTCACTTTTAGTTATACCATCCCCATTTTTCTCATTGTTCATTACCATTATTATCCAAAACATCATCATTTCGAAGCTTCCACCTCTATTACTTCCTTTATGATTTCTCTCATAAGCCTTTCATTGCTACTGCTGACTCAATATCTAATGTACACACAATAATGTGAGGTAAAGCAGCAGCACTAATACAGTTTTTGTTTTGTTAAAACATGGATTAATCAATACATGTTAGAGCACCCAGCCTCCCTCAGTCCCTACAGGATCGACCGTTCACTTCCCGGGTTGCCTGATGTTGTAAATGCTTCATCCCGAAGCAACTGGAGTTCGATTAGATAAAAGGCCCCTTTCAGCACCACGTTAGAGATATTAGAGCTGGGTTTGAGAGAGGCAGCTCCTGCTAAAAGCACTGAGCCTCCCTACACAAAGAGGCTAGATGACATCCTGGAGGGCTTTTAGGAGGGCTGATTAGCTCAGGCACAGCAGGAACATGTATGCAGCATCATCTGAAATGGTGGCACCGCTTGGCATACAGTGGGTTTCTCTACCGAGCACTGACACTAGCGAAAAAGCCCAGCTCAGCCCCAGTCTGAGGGCTTGCAGCACCACCACCTTCACCCACACAGCCCTCGCCAATGAATTTCACTCTGATCATTTGGTCTCGACTACTTTTGAAGCGCCATCTATGATAAAACCATTCATGGTCCTTATTCACTCCCATTCCAAATGTCCCCTTATTTATACACCGATACTAAAGCAGCACCGATACTTGCTGCTGAAGAAGCACTGTTAGGAAAGGGTTAGTGCATTTCAGTTCACACACAAAAAACAGAGTTTCTCCCTCCCAGAGCTGACCCTTAGCCAAGTTGAACACATTCCCAGGCTCTCCTAAGTCGCTGGTGCCTCTGTGGCCAGCCAAAGACCAAAACACAGTAAGGGGAGCTGCTGCCTTCATCAGTACAATCCTCTCCTGCCCAAGACAGGGGCAAGCTCTGCAGCACAAGTAACTGCCTCAGCCATCCCCACGAAGCGCTGCTCTGCTGCATGCTTCTCTGTTATCATTCCCCAAGTCAACCACTGCTTCCTCAACAAGGCCTCCTTACTGGAGCTGTGGACAGAGAGTGAGCCTGCCTGCCACGGGACTGCAGTGCAGATCACAGCTTTTCACTGGTTCTTACTGCCACCACACTACTTCAACAATTCAAGCCCGCTCTGTTATGGATCACCAATTTCTGTATTTTCTGGACGGCAGAGGATAGTATGGGGAACAGGTTTTAGCTGGGTTTTTTCTGTTGCTGTTTTGGGTTTTTTTCGGGTTTTCAATGTGTGGTCAGATATCAGAAGAGATGTCAATCGATCAGTCATGTTTAGATAAAGAGGAGCACCTTTCACAATACTGCAGGGAACGAGACAGGGGACACCACAAGATGGCACAACGAAGTGCTTCAAACACATTTCCCTTTCAGTCCAAGTCAGAGGACCCATTAACAGAAATACTTATTAAGCTCCTCGAAAGCTGTTCAAATCTGCAGAACAGTTTCTACTTCAGAGGCAGCAATGAACAAATCCTGCCTAGAAGACAGGTAATAAAAAAGTATCCTTGTTTTAGAATTAATAACCACTAAGGCATGGATGCTGAAAGATTTGCCTAAAACAAAAAGGCAAGATGAAGTGGTAAAGCTTGAAAGAGAAGCTTGGAGAAAAAGGGTCTGAATTCTGATATTTGAGAAGAAACAACATAGCTAGGAGGTTTATCAGCAAATTAAGACAAAGTTTCCAAACATAATTAAATTGTTCCAACAGCTCTAGCAACACTACCACTACCATGAACAGGCAGTGTCATAACCCTGTGAACTGTTTCTAAAAGACACATGAATAAAGTTGTGCTTCTTAAACACCTGTGAAGAACCGAGGAACACGAACACTTGCTAAAACCCTGTCTGCAATGAGCAAACAATCCAGTTATTTTAATAAAGGTGGGATTTCAGAAGAAATTGAGACATGCTCAGCTTTGGCCAAACATCACCTATGGCAGCAACAGGACCCATGGACACTCCAACTGCCAAGCTCTGTCACTGAAGTAGCCTGGGATGTGGTCACCAGTTGTGCAGACTGGGACAGTCCTGATTTACAGATTTTTCCATTTAAAAGTTTTGTATCCTAGGCTATTAACCACAGAGCTGCTTGTGGAGGTGCAGCCACCTACTGCCTGTGTGTATAGGGCCCCCTTGTTCTAATAACCAATCAGTCATGGAACAGTTTCATGGCATTATGGGAGGTGTCCAACACAGAGACCTAAAGCCGACACAATCCCCTGCAGACTGCAAAGCTTCCTTGTTATCCTGCTCACCACCACACAATTCCCAACAACAAAAACCCATAATGCTGTAAAACACTAAATACCAGAAGACCCACCTACAGTGTTATTTAAGTTTGCTCTGAGCCATAAAAATACGAATCATCAGCTGCATTTCAACAATTCAAAGTCCTGTCCATGGCACTGGACACAGACAGGCTGATTCCAGCCGAGGTAGAGGAGGGGAGCAGGCTCAACCACATACCTTCACTTGTAACTCATCTACGAGGGGTAACAAAAAAGCCCCCCCGAAGGGGGCTTTCCTTCTCTGTACCTACATTACACAAAAATAGCTAACTAGCACATTAGTGTTAATATACTTTTTTTCCACTTCATTTTTCTCTATTTTTTCTCTTATCTGTTTATAGCCATTACAGATTCAGTGCTGCAATTCAGGTTACAATGTGCCTCAGCAGGATACCTTCCCCAAGTATTCACCTTTTACAATGTTCTAGACCCCCAATACTTGGTTAAAAAGCGGGTTGAAAACATTCTGTTGACTTGTAATTCAAAACACCCTGGGCTCCAGAATTTTCTGTGCAACATTTTTTTACACTTTTGTACTACTTCTCTCCATCACAAAAAGATCCTACAGGCACCCTTTAGAAAAAACCCTCCCACTACCTGTCCACGGTGTTAATAATAAGGAACGTCCACACACCTTCCCTCTTCCTACAGAGCTTCTCTCTGTGTTTATGCACAGCAGTTAAAACTGGAAGCATTTTGGTGCGCTGAAAATGACTCTGTTTCTATGCAGAAGTAGCTGGAAATAGACTTTGCTATTACAGTGATTTTATTCTTATCTCCTTTAATTTCATCACTTAGAAATGCCAGATTAAACATTTTGCAGTGATCCTTAGTGATGGGATTGCTCTCTTTCTAAGTGTGTCACAGCAATCATAATGAAGAACTTTAAAGACCAGGAAACAAAACAAAAGCCTCAGGTTCAGAGGAAATGCAATTTGATCCACAACACAAGCATTTCATAAGAAACTCTCCTACAGACATTCCTATTTGCTTTTAGCTACCAACAATTAAATAAAGATTAAATTATGGAAGTGCAATGCACTTAGCTACACTTAATATTCAAATAAATTTAATAACCACAGTAGAACAGTTTTCCTCAACAGCCACTGCCAGAAACCACAGTTTCAAAAGTTATCACCTTGGATAGCCCCAAGAGCTAAGGGTCAGAGAAAGATATCAGCTCAATATATCTGTAGAATTAAGTCTTTTATGTACTTTTCACAGCATACACAAATTGAAACACAAACACAAACCAATGGGTGGAGAATCATTAAAACCTGCAAGCCAACGCAGTTCTTTCCCAAAGAAACCACTGCTGTGGGAGCAAGACCACGAGGTCCAGAAGGGATGCAAGATCTCCTCTACTACAGGAGCCTCATTGCTGTCCTCAGGTGCACTCTTTTCTTCCTCTTGCTTCCCCACAGTACCTCTTTCCCATCTCCATCATCTGTAAAATACGAAGTACCTGATGGAACTAACATGACTGTGACAGCCACTTCATCCCTAATCACCTGAGCTACACTGCAAGACTTAATCTTTACATACTTTGATATCTTAAGACCATCAATCTTTCAAGAGAGAGATAGTGCTTGAGTGCTGAAACTTGCTACCTGGCCAATTAAAATTCTTAAAAGCCACCACTATACTCACAGCCCCCAAACTCAGATATTTTGTTATACTGTTTTACATTTTATATGATCTCTTTTACAGCTATTTTATTTCTAATGTATCATATTTCTCCTCTGCTAAAGAAATCTTGTCTTTCAGCGTTTAAAACACCTTCCAGAAATGGCAAAAAGGGAGCAAACTGCTCCCCTGCCCCTGCCCAAGAAAGCAGGGCTGAAAGGAACTTCCCCTTGCCCAATGCTATCCCTGCATGAAATGGGCAGTGAAAGGGAGGCCCCTTCCAGTATGGAGCTTTCCCACAGCTCTCACACTTTATTATATAAGTGGTGGGAGCTGAAGATGGCTGGGGTATCATCTCCTGATGGCTTACCCAGGGCCAACCACCAACTCACATACTCAGCTGATGAGTAGCTACCAT
>WAAG01019605.1:0-17008 GCA_013390105.1 Tichodroma muraria | reverse complement strand
AAAAAAAAAAAAAGTAGAAGCAAAGCTTTGGTGATGAAAGAGATAGATGCCAAACTGTTTTAGTAAAGCTGCTGGGATGCACGGGAAAATTGGCTCAAATGCACATTTCATTCAGTCCCTGATTTATTGCTCTTTGTTTACATTTCTTCAGCAACTCAAAATTCACTTAAGTAGGAAAAATGTTTAAGAAGATTTGCTCTACTCTTCACTGCGGCAGGCTTTCACAAGGCATGGGTATAATTCTAAGTCAATTATTTTTTGCTTCATTGTCTTTGACTGGGTTGGACTTCTGTGCTCAGTCAATGAAAGCTGTTACTGAGCTGTCAAGAAATTTCCCAGCTGAAAAACACACTGAGCACCAGTCGAAACTCTCTGAGCAAGTTTATTTCATCAGGAAGCCACTGTGCCTCTTCACAGCAGAGATGATAGAGTGAGGCATGAGGTCTCCAACATTTACCTCAGCCTCAAACTACATTTGCTTGCTTTTAAGGCATCTTGCCCTAAGTACCAACCATAATTCTAGAGGATTTTCAAATGAACTGTCTTTTCTGGGCTGTTTAGGTGGGCTCTCATTTTGTTTCTGTGTGTGAAATGAGAGCACTTGTCTTGTTTACTATAGGAAGAAAGCACCGGCATCACCAGCAATCCTCCTGTAAACAGTGAGATTTAAAGCAGGAAGCACACAAAGGTGACCCATTCAAGGTACATACCGAGGAACAGTAAAGCTGGACAGCCACTGGCTGCAAGACAGGCTCTCAAAACCCACCCCAAAGAAGTTAAATTCCTCAGCACTCCTGCTTTCCAAAATTTTCCTCGGGTACATAATCTGTCAATTGGTAGAGTCACCCCATGCGTCTTCATCATTCAGAAATTATTTACATTAAATGCATGCAACTTCCCACTGAAGATTCTGAGCATCCAAACAGATCAAAGCTGGATATGAGTCAGGATTGTTACCAGTTGTTAGAGTCCACTTTTCTGTCCATCCCTGTGGCTTCAGTCCTTGACATGTAAATGCCACCTGTGCCCTGCTGATTGAAATGAATATGTCCATAGATTCCTTCCAGCTTTATGGCTGATCTGTAGACCTTACTGAGCTGTGCCACTTGCACATCTGATGGGTTTTGTTCACGCTTCCAGGAACTGCAGCCACATTTCCTAGTTTCCATTTGTCCAAATTTGGCTCGGACAGAACTGCTTCTCTTTACAAGTTAAAAAAGGGGAGTTCCTATGCCCTAAGGTCAGAATTTTGCCAAAGCACAGATTTTTGACATAACTTTTTAAGGCTATAAAACTTTCCAGATACTGACAGCTCCAGACTGTCATTTGTTTCAGGAGAATAACTCAGAGAAAAGTTACAAAGGTTGCTTTTAGGCATCTAGTTTATATTCTGAACTTGATTTACCCCTGAACGGTCCTTTGTAAGCCATTTATGTTTCTCATTCAAAATAGAGCAGCTACAAATTCTTCTGTTATCTAAGCATGTCAGAAATGAAAATTAGATTGTTTTTTGCATTTCTTTTATCACACCAGCTCGATTCCACACCACACATGAAAGCCTGGTCTCTGCTTTCTTCTAGCCAGAAGCACTTAATCCTCTTAATGGGTGACTCACCCGACTTACTTAGTCTGGTCAGATAGGAAATCATCTGCACAGCCAAAGAATTACAAGTATGGAACAACACTGCATGAAATTACCTCAAGGATTTCCATATGGATCTTGCTGTCTGCAAGACTATCCTACCTAATAAGCCCAGGGGATCCAGATAATATATTTACAAACCCTACTTTCATTGATTTTATTTTTTTTTTTTAACTCTTTTCCTCTCCTCATTAAACTAGACAGATACCCAAATTGAAGGCACTGGTTAACAGCTAAAAGCAACTTTTGTAGGCTTTGTAGCAAGTGGGAGTGACAAAAACACCTCTTCTCTCACTTCCTGTAGGTCAATAAAATATAACATGATGAACCATCTGCTGCTTGTATAATGGGTAAAGGCTGGAATAACACATCAGAACTAATCTAGTCTTTTCAGGGTTTTCTTCATGAGTTTTAAATGTAACCTCCCACTGGCTACATGAAAGAGCTGACTTAGCTCTGGAATAGCTGAAGTCACTCTCTGTGCTAACAATCTTATCTGCTTCCATTCTCACCACGATCAACTCACGAGGCAGTGAAAACATCAAATAAATTACCAAAATTACCTTTAGACATTTCTCACAACTCCCCTAAACAGGCTAGTATTTTAACAACACATCCAAAGAAGTAAAAGCAGGGAAGATGCAACATTAAGGGTCACATCTTGCATTTGGGATTGCTCACATCTGGGAGAAAATTTCTGAGGAGAACACGTCAGGGAATTTATCTGCTGCACAGAGGCAGATGGGGGTGGATGGTGGGCTGCTATGAGGAACAAGGATGGGCTGAAGGCCCCTGGGCTGTGCTGTAGGAAGCTGCAAGGCCTTGCCAGGTGCACACTGTGGAGCAGGTAAGGGATATCCCAGCCTCCCATCTGGCACCTGGAGGACCAGTTGGACACCAGGGATAGCACAGATGCTAACACCCACCCCAGACATCACTTAACCTGGTAAATGTGGGAGCAGCCCAGCACCCTGCTGTGAAAACAATCACCTTTTGAGAACCCGTCCCTTCCCAGCTCAAGGGAAGCTCCCACCAGCTGCTAGATAGGATTATTCCTTGCCTCTCCTCATGCCATGAGGCTCTGCAGAGAATACAAAGCCTGTAGGGAGGACTGATGGGATTTTCCATGAGGCTTTGTAACACTGATCTGTGCCTTTCAGCTGGTGCAAAAGCAGAAACACAGGAGACTAAACTCCCACTGTTTAAATCTTAGGAAGGATAGGGGAGAGGGTTTAAAAAACAGAGCTGTGATGCAAAAGGATGTATTCAGATGTTCTAGCTTACTCAGTAGTAGAAATTACATTTAATTAACAATAACCATATTTAAATAGCATTAACTTTAAACCAACTAAATCCATGAAATAGCTTTAGCCTAATTTCTAAATACAATTATTTAATTAGTGTATCTTTTCTGATATCAATTTAAGCAGAAAATTTAGTCTCTTGAAGCATGTTGAACAAAGGCTCAAACATTAACATCAGTATCTCCTTGTTATTTCTACAATTATCTTTATTAATACTAATCACTAAATATAATTTTGAAATGGTATTTTCTTTAAGTCTTAAATCGCTTTAAGTTTTTCACTTCAGATGAAATAAAAAAGAAATACAAGGAGCATTAGTCCAAGACAAAACTAAAACAATTTGCAAAGTCACAGAAATTTGCAAACAAACCAACTATGCTGAAAAGAAAGTGAAAAACCTGCATATGCAAATGGTGTAAGTCGCAGGATTTTTTATTGTGGGTCTTTTTTTCTGTATTTCATCTCCTGTACAACAGCAGTGGCACACATCAGCTGGAGGCAGCCTGGTAAACACCCAAACTGTGGCTTGCTAAAAGGAGAAATACTCAGACTGCTCTTCCAGGGACATTTCTTCATCTGCTTCCTCATATTGGTAGCTAAACCTACAGCAAGAATATTTTAAATATTCTGTGTGTTTGTGGTTTTAGCATAAAACAGAGGGGATTACTAATTTTCTTAGTGTTTTCATTAAAAGCTATTGTCTGAGGTCCTCCAGGGCTGCTTAGAACTGAAATGAGGACAATTTTTAAATATTTCAGAACTTTATAAACTGTCAAAAATGCTAAGTGATAAATGCAGCTTTTTTAACTCTTCATTTTTCAGAACTCACACATCCCAGAAAACAGACATTAACAGGAAAGTTTGTACAATAAATCATGACTGAGATTGACAAATACAAAATCATTCAAAACCCATCAGTGAGCTCTTCAGAACACTGATGCCAATATAACACAGTTCAGTTGCTGAATGAAATTTGCCTAAGCTCAGATGGGGCTATCTCACACGCACGTAGACTAACAAACCTGTGGCAGTGACATTAGAACTTTACAGCTCTAAATGCAAAGTGCCACACACATCTGGCAACAGCCCCACTGCAGGACAAAACTAATAAAGAAATGTCTCCACCTTAACAGAAGATTATAGCCCTTACAAAAAGCAGACCTGGCCTATCAAAAAGGATAAACACGATACAAATCAAAAGCACTGGCAAGCTGGTGTCCCCGTGTCACCTTGCTGCAGCCAGGTGGCTGTTGTCACCAGAACTGACATGGTCCTGTGCTTGGAGCACACTCTGAACGTGGCAGGGACTTTGGACTGAATTCTGCATACCAAGGGAAGGATGTCTTCTTCCTCACCGTCACTTTAATGTTAGACCCTGTCTCTAAGATATTTAATCCACCCAGCTAAGGGACATTGATCTGGTGTCTCATGCCGACTTCCACATTTTCTCAGTACCCTCTGTGCTTGCCTGCAACTAGATATTCCAATCCCACTGCAATCCAGAACGCCCTTCTGCCTTATGTGGGACTGGCACACTTTTCTCATGACCCTGCTGTGCCCTAAGGCATTACCCCACCTTTTCATCCCAGGGAGCTGGAGGGTGTCAGGAGGGTTCTGTCCTCAAAGCATGGACAAATTTTTCAGCAAAAACAGTGACTCCTGTCACTAAAAACATTTAGGTATTTTTCAAGAGAGTGATGTGTTGTCCACAAATCATTGCATGTTTTCCCTTGGAGAACACAGGAAGAATGGTTCAAAGAACACTAAAGTGCAATTGTGCACTAAGGCTTAAAATACCCAAATTCCCAGGATTTTCCTAACTACCCACACTCACATTAGAAGCTCCTTCCCATCTCACAGTTGGGGTTTTAGAGAAGTGTTCTAACTCTTAATTGTTGATGAATATTATATATCCTCACAAAGAAGGTAACGTGGCTATAAATGAGGAGCAACATGTAATCCAACGATTTCTGTTACTGAAGTGAAATACCACAGGAATTGACATCTTGGGACCTCCCAGGCTTAGCACATGTATCAACCTCAGCTAAAGCTTGCTACAGCTCAGCCAATCATACATATACATGGAAATGTGCACCTACCTCACCTGCAAAAACTGGGCTGAGGACATATGCACAACATCCCACCTTCACCCAGACAGGGCAGGAACTAAATAGATTTGTTTCAAAGTTGAAAGGAACAGAGAAGACCACCATCACATGGTATTCCTATCCCTGTGTAACTGTTTGTTTTACCGGTTGGTTTTGCAGAATCCTCTCCTGCTCTCATGTTCACAAAGCCACTTTACCCCACTTGCCCAAAATACCCCCTCCCTGTTCAACCTCCTGCTTCTCCTGGGCAGTTTAGACTAGCTTAGCTTTTCTCCTCTCACTCAGTTGGAACATTAATCATGTATATCCATGTCTAAGCCACATAATTCAGGATTAATCATTCCACTCTGATAAATGTCATTGACTCTTGCTCATCTCTTCAACATGTTTTTACTCGAGGGTTAAGCAAATGGTAATAGCCAAGGATGGCTTCATCTGGCAGATAAAGGGCACTCTGGAACCCTAAGGATATTACACAAAAGTTCCAATGGCATTGAAGAGAGCAAATCAATTACCATACATTTATTTCTGACTTCGACAGTTACTACCAATTCTCCATCAATTATTTCTTATTTTTGCAGCCTCATAAAGAGCAATAATGCAACTTTCTAAACACAGCAACAAACCATCTGAAACGCTCGCTCCTGGGCAAAGTTTGTGCTATCCAGACCTGCTAGGTGCAGGCAGGGGATGTGACACAAAGCACGGGTTATGGAAGTGCAGAGAGCAAGGCCTGACAGCCAAGGGCTGCCTCCATCCTCAGCATCACTGCCTTTCCTCACGGTGCTCCCAGGCAGCTCCGACACTCCCCGCACTGCCCTGACGCCTCTGCAGTTTGCACGTTGCATGATGATGTGCAGTAAAGGCACAGCAACAAGCACTACAGTCTGGATTTATGATCAGGATATTCAAACCACTGCTTTAAAGTGAGTTGCTTCAGGCTTAATACTGCACTTTCTCAGAAAACTTAAGCAGCAGAGTAAACCTGGCTTTGCTGGCTGCAGCCTTAGTGCCGAGCCAGGCCAGGGAATATGAGCAACAGCCCAACAGGTGAGGGAAATGAATAATCTGTGCTGAGGGAAAGGAGCAGAAAGGGGCTGCTCTGAAAACAAGGAGTCTGAGGGACACGGGAATGGCTGAGCTGGTGCTGGTCTTCATGGCTTTCCATCACATTTAAAGTAAATTAAACAAGAGTTTTCTCTTTCTAGCAAAGTCTGAATAAGCACATCTCAAATGATACACAGATTTTCCCAGGAAAAGCTTGGGTGAGGACAGCACATATCCACTGACAGAAGGCCAGATTTCTGACTGAGAAATACCCCTTCACAGCACCTTTAAGAAATAAAGCTTAAATATTTTCACCATTTTCCTTGAGCTACTCAGCCCTAACCCCAACTACAAAGCTATCTACTAGAAATAAAGCCCTGCCTCCAGATATTGCAATATAAAACCAGACAGTTTGCTCACACACATGGAAGCAGCACACTCTTGAGTGGGACAGACATTTCAGAGCCACACAGTTATGGGAGCAGCTAAAACACATATAAGGGTTTCAGCAGGAGCTGGTAACATAACTCTGGGAAATGCTACACGCTCTCAGAATATTAAACACGGCTTCAATGGAAGCTGGACACGCAGACCTCTTCAGAGCCCCTTATCTAGTCAAAAATCAAATTGAGAATTTTTTTATACATGCTTTTAAGAAGAAATAGGAAGATATTACAGGAGACTACTTTCTTTGCATTAAAAAGACCTCTCACACACATTTTCTTGAATCAATATGTGACTCTACAATAGACAACTCAACTGGTCAAACAATTTCAACAGATCAAAACAGCAAGGAAACAAAAACAATCAAGGCAACAGCTTAAAAATAAAGGCTCTCCTTTTCTCTTAGGGGAGTAAAAATTTTGGCTCGGAATTCATACAAGTTTACTCTTTAACACAATATCCTGCTCCCACAGAAAGTAAAGTGTTTATTTGGGGATTACATTAAACTGGCTACTTACTTAGTAGTTGTCTTTCTCCTTTCACTCCATCCCCCCAAAAAATAAAACTAAGAGAAATCTCATTCCTATTTAACCTGAACTGTATTTCTATTCTGAGCAAACTGACAAAAACAACCCAACCCCACCACCCTCAAATCCCTATTTACAGCCATACATTTCATAAACCAAACAAGACAATACCTTTTCTGGCTTGCTCTAGGGAGAAATAAACTTCCTTGCAACAAAGAGAAGAAATCCCAACACAGCAGAGGAGAGTCCCTCCCACCCCCACACCTTGTTACCTCGTTAGGGCTGATTGGTGCTCTGCAGCTGAGCCTAATTAAGGCTCTCAAGGCCCAGGTGTGAGGGCAGCTCCTGAGCTGGCTGTCCCCTGAGCCCTGGCAGCTGCAGCCATCCCAGGGAACATGTGCTCCCACATTGGGTGCCTGGTTATGGATGATGCCCTCTCAGAGCAGGTTTTGAGCCTTCTCTTACACACAGACAGAGGTGGCCTCCTGAAAACGAGGCAGAAGATCATAAAAATGCTGATCTGCTTTAGCACTTACAACGACATGCAATTATACTCAGGCCTTAGTTTGTGATTTCAAAAGCAACGCAATTACCTTTCCTTGGGAAGCACAAAACCTGGAGACAACCAGGTCTCTTAAAAAATTCATGTTGTTTTCATGCCTTTTTCCTTTCTCCATAATTAGTAATTATCTTAACGTGTGGGTCTGTTCAGAGTCTGACACTCCTGTAGAACTGATGGGTGTGCACTGAAAACACCAAAAGAAATCAACAAGAAAGGAAAACGAAGAAACCTCATATTACTTGGCTTCCCCACCTAGAGTGCAGTGTCCCTATGAATCCACTGGTATTCTACTTGTTTCTGTTCAATATGCAACTTCTACGTTTTAGATAACACACCAGAAAGAAAGTGATTTATTTTGTTTGGAGGTTTTTTTATAAATGCTTTCGATTTTTTTCAACTGGAGAATGTGACTTATATTTCTGAACATATGAAGAGTGAAAATGCCTCAGTATTAAAAACTCAATGGGAATGATTTTAAAGCTTATAATTTCCACAAAACATTTAGATACATTTCAAATCTAAATGAGCTGCTGATGAGAGTTGTTTTTTGTGTTATGTGACAGCAGAATACCGGGATCCTTGTTCAACCATGACTCTCACTGAAATTTAGGAAAAAATTATCTGAGCCAAGACAGCAGGATTCAGTCCCAGAGATTTCTCTGCAAGGCCCTAGGGCCAAATTCATTCCTGATTTAAATCAGACCAGCAGAACTGAAGTCAATAAAATGCCACTGATTTATATCAGCTCATATTTATTGCTATAGCACCCACGCTTACTTCCATGCCCCCACTGTAATCATTTTCCACTGTCCATTAGGTGCACTTTGAAGAGCTGACAGAAAGCACAAGCCAACTGACTGCTCTTTGCAGAGCTCCAAATGTCAGTTTTCCCTCATTTGCAAACAAGGTCTTGATCTTATTAACACTGGTGGAAATAAAGATTCCTACAACTCAGCCCCATGCTGCTCCATTGGGATAAATGAGATAAAAATCAAAAACTGGAACACAGAGCTACTGTGAGCACTACTGTTTGCATTGCTTTGAGATGTGACATGCAGGGAGTTTTAGGGCTGGCTCTTTCTGTGTTACCTCACTGGTAACTCCAGTTCTATTTGATAATGTGAAACCTCTTAGTGACATTTCTAGACAGAATCCCTGTTATTTCCCACTCAGTTGCTTTGTTTTTTTCCTTCCATCGTTGTTCTTCAGAGATGCTCAAAACTAATTTGCATCAAAATGCCCTATTATGTCATTATGTATGGAAAATTACAAATCCCTACAGTGTCCAAAGACAGAATGTGGGATGCCTGGCTGCGTTCAAACAAGAGGTTTGCTGAAAACCAGTGGGGCAGCCCTGAAGTGAAACCCCTGAGAGGCCTTTGGTTCAGTTCTTGGAGTGCCTTGATGGTCCCAGGGTAGATTCCTTCCAGAAGGAACCCACGAGGTGGCTCCATGCCACAAGTCATGCTGCCCAGGAGGCCCTGTCCCCTCACCCAGGCTCTCTCAGTACATCCCTAATGCTTCTTTCTTGCACAAAGCTTCAAAGCACAAACCCTAGAGGCATTTATGCTCCAGGACCAGATTATCTCTCATCTGGTGTAACCCCCCAAGAAATGCAAAAAATCAGTAGATATCCACTCTGCATGAATTGTTTTGGTCAACCAACCCACTCTGAAACTGAATTCCCGCTGGCATAGATGCAGCCACTCTCCTGTGAACTTCTAGGTTCCTTTCCAGAATCTCTACTGACACTCTGACTTAATTCATTATGTCCCTGGTAACGTCATAAACAACAACAAAAAAATCACTTTCAATCTACAAAGCCAGTGTGGGAATATCTACACAACTAAGCTGCTTTCATTCATTATCCTAGTGGGTTGTAACAGTTCAAAGACATAATTGTAACATGATCATTTATCTTCTACTCTGGCTTCTGCTAATTTTGAAGGAACAAGAAGTTGTACAAGTATAGTGTTATGATTCTAATCTTTCTTCCTTTTTTTTTTTTTTTTTTGCTTTGTTTTGTTTCTTTGTCTTCCTTTCAGAGATACTGCTGGAGCTTCATTTAAATCAGGGAGATCTTGTCTTGTATCCCACTGCTGCACAAAGAAGTGCTCTCAAATATGCACTATACACTGTGCCGTTTAATTTCTTAGACATGTTCTACTTTAAATAAATGGAACAAAATTCCAAAAGTAAATCTGTAACACTTTCAACCTGAAAGAAGTCTTACTTACCTGATGGAGTTATCTTTCACGTGGGCTGAAGCACAAAACCTTTGGTCGAAATTCATGAAGTAAAAATAATCTTCTGAAAATGTCTTTTGTTCCATGCTAGCTGGCTTTTACATGAGCATACCCCATTGGAAGATGGACAGATGTTCGTAAATGAGGGAATCAATATGACTGTGAGAAAGATGATTGTTCTGGTGACTAAGTGTGGTAAAACACAGGAGGTCAAGGGAAGCATGAGCTTTGAAAAGCCTTTCAGTATAAGTAGTTGAATCAAAACTAAAGCCCTCTTGGTGCATTTGAGTATGTGGGGCTTGATTGTGATGAAGTAAATCAGTATAAAGATGACATAATCCACCAGTTTGCACAGGAGCAATTACCTGTCAGAATTTTGGACCTGGCTGAATTTCCACTAGAGTTAACACTGATTTCATTGACTTTATCATTGATTTCAACTTGACTTGAAGCAAGGCATTCATTACTGTGTAAGTTTCTTAAAAGTTAAGAAAGTCCAAGAATATCATCTGGGCACAACAGAGGCAGGTTGCCCTTTTTTCTTATTCAGATACATATCTAGTGTTTTTAAAATAACTTCACTGCTTGCCTGATTAATGTCTTCAGGCAAGGAATATAATGCATTAAGATGGGTTGATTCTAATTTGTTGATTTGTTTGAATGTCCATATCAGTACTGCATTAGAGTAAAACCCCCATACATACAGCTGTGTATATATACAGCATCTATATTAAATCACAGTTTCTTATTATTAGTCAGTACCACTTGTAAATTACGTCAAAACTTTACAGCTGTCACAGTCAACTTACATGCAGAAACTTCTGGCTGAAATTCTGTAGTTCGGTATTATTTGCCTGAAATTGAAAGGAATATACATAATCTTAATTTAAAGATCAAATGCCTAAATACTCTCTGTTTTGTAGGTTGTAAGACAGCTCCTATTAACATTTTTCCCCCATAAGTGTTCTTGATAAAGACTAAGATTAAAATGTAGAAGCTTAAATGAGAACACTCATCCAGCTGTCCAAATATGCATCATATTTTCAATTGTAATAAATCCTCGTTTACCAACATATACAACTGTTTTCTAAAACACATTTAGTTCTCACTAAAGCAAACAGAACTTGTTCCAAGACACTTTAGAGACAACATCAAATGAATTTGTCTCTACAAGTTCCTGTCCTAATCCAGTAATCATTCCTCAAGGCTTTCTAGCTCTGCTGCCATATGGTTTTCTGCGGGGAGAACATTAGAGTTGAATTTGTTTTGTTCACAGGAGCATCCTTCACTGGAACAGACAAGCATATATTGTCAATAACCATGATGGTTCTGCTCCATTCCCCTCAGTGCACAGAGCTGACACCTTTGCTGAGTCACTCACTGTGGCAGGGCTTCCTTCACGTTACTCATTTCTTTACAGTTTGTGTTGCATATTTATTCTTCCCAACTGACGTCTGCATCATCATCTCCTCTAATCACCTTAGCTCTGTGAGATCCCCCTTGAATTCCTTAAAATTCTTCTCAGCATTCATGAAGCAAATCAATATGTATGACTGGGAGATGACTCTGCCACTCTCACCCTTGCAGCACACGGCAGCAATTATGTCATTCTGAGCAGCCAGTGTCATCTTGAATACTTAATGCTCAAAGTCCCGAAAAGGCATGTGGACAATGGCTTGCATTTGAACAGAAGGAATTAAAAGGAGCAAAACTGTTGCAGAAGGGAGTGAGTCCACGGGAGGGGAGACAGATGTATCAAAGCAAGTGATACATCAATGTATTTATGAGCGTTTGCCTGGGATGAGGAAATTCAGCTGCGAAAAAAGGGACTGCTCCTGAAAAGCAGCAACAGGTGGGCTGCCTACACAGATCAAACTCACAGAAAGTCACTGGATGTCGTTTCTTCTCTGCAGAAACCCAGCTGAGGGAGTACAGTGCTCCATCTGGCAGAAAAGGAGTCAGAGCTACAGAGGGGAAATTTTAACTGTGGCTGAGGCATACATCTAAACATAAAAAGCCTTTCATGAGAAAGATGAAATTTAATTTCCCCATTCTCTTTTCTCTTTTCCATTTATTTTTTCCTTATTTTTTCTCATGGGAGTGATTTTCTTCATCATTACTGGCTGGTCAGAAAACAGTGAAATATCTAGAGCATTTAAATTTTATCCCTAAGGGTCATGCAGTCACAAAAGGCATTTTACTACTATGATGTGTAACTTTATTTTGTCATTTGTTCAGCTCTAATTGTGATATGGATCATATTTAATTTTTTTTAATTTTCTCTTTTTACTTTTTTTTTGTACGTGCTTGAGGTGAACTGAATGTTCCCCATTTGTCATTTCTTTTTTTTTTCGCTCTGCAGTAGAATAAGAACTGGAGGACATCACATTCTCTCTAAGATGTCTTTTTGATCATGCTTTTTTTTTTCTTTGATGTATTCTGAGTGTGCCCTTTCTTTTGTCATATGCAGTGCTTTCTTGCAGCAACTTTTAACAACTGTGATTGATTTCTTGGCTTTCCTTTTAACCACAGTCTAAAATTTCTTTAGTTTTCCAACTGCCACCATACTTCAGCTTCTGTATCTTGACATTTTCTTTAAAGATTTTTTAAATGATTCTTAAGAATCCATGGTTTGATAATTCTTCTCAATGTATCTTTATATACTGTGCTTTAGCTGTGTGTAATAATAAAGCATTGAAAAAGAAAGCCAAAACTTAATTCAGATGTCTTCATAAATATTAATTTAAATACTTCTGCCTTTCGTATTGCCGGAGACAGTTGCAATTGCCATAGTACGGAAAGCACATGCTTGGCTTCACCTGAAATAATGCTGACATGTTTCCTGTGTCTTCATTCAGCTCCTTTTCCTTGAGAAAAACCCAGGGAAGGTGGAGGCGCCGATCACCAAACTTGATGGTGTCACTGAGAGCACGTCAGAACTGTGTGGCACCTTCCTGTGCTCACAATGTGCTATCAGCGTGATGCTGAGGATTTGAGGCAGCTACCCAGGCATCTGCATTCGTGGAACGCACAAGCACCTGGGTGTGAGCAGGTGGCACTGCTGGGCATGCCACTCCTCCAGGGGGACACGTGAGGAACCCCACCTCAGCAAGGCCCAATGCCTCTGAGTTACTCAGAAATTAAAACCCTGCTAGCTCACCAGCATCCCTTTGCAATATAGTCCTCTGTGTGGAGGAGACTTCTCAATTTACAGCACAAGTCCAGTATCAGAGGAAACTGGAAATAAAACTCTGCCCAAGACAATTCTGCGCCCAGCCAGCATTCCACTTCAGTGGTCAACACGAAGGAGGAGCACATGTGAATTGTTCCTTGTCCTTCTATTTTGGGCAGGGCAAAGTAGACAGATTTTCCAGCATCAAGGATAGCTTTAAAAACTGGCGTATCACATGAAAATTAGGAAGCGGTTGAGAAGCTGGTGGCAAAGGACAGAAGCAGAGCAACTTTCTCAGTAGAAATTTATGTGCCTGATAGGAATAATCTCAGGGAAATTCTCACAAACAAGTCAAGTGCAAGTTTCCTCACAACCACAGGAATGCTCACGATTTTTCTTCTTTTTTTTTTTTTTTTTTTAGTTTTAAAAGGGACTTTGATAAAAATAAGATGTTGTTATAACCTGAGGGTTTATCTCATCTTAATTCTCCTCCTGAATCCTTTCCCTGCAGTTTATTTGCATTTTGTGATAGTTCCTGTGAAACAGGATATTGATTTATTTTAATGCACAACTTAAAAAGGCATGACAAGGAGATGTAGACAAAGAGAAGAAATTAAATGTGTGAGATAACCTGACCATGCTTTGTATAATGTTAAGTTCAATGCATGAGTGCTGGTGATACATCGGATTATAAAACCCCAGAGATTAGTGTGCATTTTGGATAACAGAGGAGATATTGCTTCCTGACAGTAGTAAGAATGGATTAAGGGAGCAGAGTGTCTTCAGTGAAAAGCATCAGTTCCAGAAGAGGTAATGGAATGTGGTACTAATTGGCTGGAGGAATACAACTGGAACTTTGCCTGCTGCTCAGTTTGATTGAAATCCATAGAGGTGGGTGCATTTAACCAGGTGAAAACTGCCATGAATGAGGTTAAGGCTTTAAAAATAGGGTGAAGGAGTTAACTGCACTTGGCAGGGGTGTCTGATGCATGTACAAATGGATCAATGTTCTTTCCTGTCTCTCTCCCATACCATATAAATCTCAATAGCTATTGGATGAATCAGCAGAAGAGAAGACCTGAAAAATCAGTTTCTCATTGACTCTCCAGGACCTAGTTCTTCTTTTTGCCTTTAGTGTTATTCAATATAGACTATTTGAGAATTAATTGGCAGTAAAATTCAATCCTTTTGGAAGTTTGAGCTTAGTTTCAAAGAAAAAAATGCTCATTTAAAACAGACATTTGCACATTCAATTTTCAGCAGTGTGTTGCATCTAAATGTGTGTAAACCCAACACCCAAGAACTGATCTGAAACCTCCCTCAGGGGTACACATAGAAGGATAGTTCTCACTGAAGACACTACAATATGGAAAGGTAACATTAATTTCTTAACACATCTTTTTCTATAACATTTTCCTATCTGGGGTACCATCTCTGCTTATAAATGTGATGATATCAAGACAACAAAAATCAGACTGGGTAATAATGGAGGATCAGTCATGCAAGTGGTGATCCCAACATCATACAGGTATGAAAAGAGCTCTGGACAGCTTGCCAGCATTTAAATAAACACACGTAGTTACAAAACAGGGCTGCCAATTTTCTTGCATGATAAAAAGATTACTAAACCCACTGGTTATAGTGTAGATAGCTCAGTTATAAAAAAAAAAAAAAAAAAGACAAAAGAAAAAGCTGTCAAATTCTTTTGAGACTGATCTGTCCTTGATACCCAGGTAGGGCAATCCCACTGGCAGACAAGCGAAAAGAAAGTTTATTAAACATTCTTTTCTCATAGAAGTGTGAGCAATAAAACATATGTGCCTGTTGAAGCCTATAGTTATGTTTTCTAACTATGTAAAAACCATTACACATCAGCCTCCTCTGTGAACTTCGATGTGAATTTAAAATATTTTTTAGAATGTTTTGGCTTTGAATACACTTCATCTGATGAAATTTACACCCCTAAATTCTTAAAAGTTCTGGAGAAGCCCTTCCATAATTTTCCTCTTTCTTATTTTCCAACAGAAGTGGTAAGATGGGCTTTTCTCTCTTCTTTCTGCCACCCAGCATCTCTGATCTCTGTCAGCAGAGGCAGAGTTGCAGCCCCTCACAAAAAAAGGTGACCTCTGCACCCTTGTCCACGCCCTGCTGCTCCAGCCCTAAGAAGAGGAAGGTGCTCTTTGCAGATAAAATGGCCTGATCTTCCCTCTCCTTAGACAGGAACAAGACATGAGGTCTTTCTGGAGAGGAAAACTAATTCTGCTGTGGAGAAGATGCAAAAACGTGAGTCCTAAACATGAATCCTTAGAAAAAGGCTAGAATCCAAATTTGGTTCTCTAATTGTAGGCACCGTTGGACAAATCTGGGTTTAAGGCAACATTGGACAAATCTGGATTTTAAGGCAATTGGGGTGAATAAGGGGTTCCAGATGACTCTGTCAACATAGCTGTTAATAAATGATGACTTTGTGAGACAGGGGACACAGAGACAAGGAGCTGCCTGCTGCTCATCTGCGCTCTGCTGAGAGCAAAGCGTATTTGCACAGACCTTCTCTGGTACTTAGGAAGGGGAAAATTTGGGTTTCTGCTGAAAAATGAAACGCCGTCTTTCCAGATCAGCTGCTGATAGCACACTGTTTCTAGCAATAAGAAAAAGAGGGTTTAAATATTGACAGTATTTCTTAACGTCCTGTATGCGGAGTAAGGGGACACATTCTTTATTTTCCCTTTATCCTTTCCTACTTGAATTTTGCTTTTCTTCACTATGCTTCTGTTCATTTAAGAAGCAAGGAAAATTAATATTTCCTCACTTGATCAATGTGCCGTCCCTGATTTAGTACACATTTGCAAATTGTCTGTTTAGCTTTATCTCCTTGCTTTCCTAATTCTCCATTTTGTTTGATCTGCAGTACACAGGAGGCTGGTAGGATTACAGGAAGAAAATGAGCTGCGTAATGCAACCTGTGGAGGGTGTGGCAAAAGGGGACTTACTGGCAAATCCATCCGAAGGGATTATTTTAAAGTCATCTTTTCTAAAGCTCTGTTTTAATGGGATTAGAGAGATGCCTGATACATATTTGATTTCAGCAACCTTTCAGAGACCCTTGCCTGCCTATGATAACTGTGTGCTGTAAAGGATGCTGCAGCTATGACATTTGTTTTATTTCAGGGTAAATTCCATGGGAAAGTAGGATATTTTAAAGCTGTGAAAAGATGTCAAAAAATCAGAAAATACTGATCATAAGGCTTTATAAATATCCCTTTTTTTTTTTTTCTTTTTACTCATCATTGCAGCCTACAGTTGCAATATCTAAGGAAGTGCTGAATTTTCTCTTATACATGAGACCCACATATTTTATCAGAATTTATGTTTATTTTAAATCTACAGCAATCTCATTGGCATAATTTATGTTTTAATATAATTATTTTAATTCAGTATAGACTCTAGTTACATTTAAATTGACTTAGATATCTTGGTTGAGACCTTGACTCTGGTGAAGACAGAGGGAAAATTACAATCCCTTGATTTCTCATCTCTCTCAGTAATACTTTAATAGTCCCAGAACTTAATCAGGCATTTTTTTCTCAGCTTTCCTCATGCTCTGCATACAGCTAAAAGATGAAGTGTGGTGTCCCACTGGATAGCTCTCCATGGAGGGCTTGTCCTGCTGGATAGGTCCCCATGACTGGAGTTTGTGGGGACACACAAGGTAAAGTTTCTGACAAGGCATTTGGCAACGCCCTGAAGTTATTGCCTTCATTAACTTTGTCACTCCTTTGGATACAGACGTTTGTTTTCCCCAGCATGGAAGTTTTCCTAAAGTTGCCATTGATTTACATTAAAATCCAAGGAAAACTGTTTCAAGAGTATTTGAAGGCAACCTAACTCCACCCATTCCACCATGAAGATAACACATCCATGTCAATCCAGCCGAGCTCAGACCTGGTGCCTTTTTA
>WAAG01019601.1:17829-31405 GCA_013390105.1 Tichodroma muraria | reverse complement strand
TAGAATAGAGCATTTATGTACTTATAGTCTTCACTATGTAAGTTATAGTTAATATGTCTTTACTGAGATGACCTTGGAGAATGGAACAGTCTCTTTTTCTAATGTGCTTTTTAAATGACACTTGTGTTTCCCAGGAATTCCTCACTTGACCTTCTGCATTTTGTCACTGGAGGGATCAGCAGCAATGTTGCTAGTTTGTATTATCTAGAGACGTGTAAAATGTTATGGAAAAAAGCAGTTGCAAAAACAGATTAAAAGTTTCTGAAAAAGAAAAAAAAGTAAGAGAGGAAAAAGAAACATCTAGGTTCTTTCATGGGACCAAATACATAGACTGGAAAGTTGCTTAAGTCTTTTGGTATTGCCATTCATGGGCAGTAAGGAGCCTCCTCCTTTTCTTTTATCCCACAAGTTGGTGTAGAAGGAAACACTATTTCTAAACCATCTGTAGTGGCTAAGTTCAGTTGACTACCTGCTGTTCTATTGTCTGCTTTTCTATTTAATTCTCTAGTTTCTTTTATTTTACAATGACAAAAAATTGCAGTGTAGTTTCTTTTGAAAAACTGTGTTTGAGGGGTTTTTTATGACTAACGATCAACAGCCATGTAATTGCTTTGTTGTGTTTTACTAAAGAAATCTATTAAGTAGCACAACTTTGATACACTAGTAATAAGAGTTTGCAGGTTACACAGACACCTGTGGTGACCAAAGCGACAGAAGCTGCTTGTTAGAAAGAGCCTGTACAGCTGTGTCCTATTAACTCCTTATGACACTTCTTAAAACACAAAATAAAGGGCTTGTTTAAGGCTTTATAGCTGCTCTCAATGAACTTAGTCCCCAATTGTGCCGGACGATAGGGTTTTTAAGCCTTCATTTTTTTGCTTTCTGTTAACAACAACAAAGAAACTGTCATATTAACAGTGAGGTCAAAAAATAGTAAGGGGTAAACAAGGCATGCTGGCTCAAATTAGAATAATTTCTCAGTTGTGTTTAGTGTCACATCCTGCTCCTTAGACTGTGATTTCTTCAGAGGGGGCATGATGCTTCCTTCTCCCTTTGGAAAGTGCCAATGCACTGTGGGCATTCCCATAAATAAATACTCAGTCCCTCTGTTCAATCACTACCCTTCATGTGACACAGTGACAGTGGTCTTGGAGCTCATTCTGTTCTGTGTCCCTGTGAACACGGTTAAATGTAGCTTTTTATTTGAATGGTGAGAAGAAAACAGCAACAACAAGAGGAACTGGGTTTTGCCTACTGATGTAGCCCAAGAGCAGCTCATTTATACTCTTAAAGTTGCATTGTAAGAATGTTGGAAAAGCCAGGGTGGGACAGCAGAGGAATCAGGCCCACTTGATTTACAGCAGTCAACAGGGACACCTCAATGTCAGTAGTAAAAGACATGGTTTCAGTACTGTGCAATGCCATGAATAAATTCCAACAGGTATAAAGACTTTCCTTGTATAAGCCAAAAAAATCTTCTGGATGCTCTGATCCATGGATGTCATTCTATTCCAAAATAAGTTCTAATAGTTGTTTCTAATTTTCTCATTAATGAAATGAGGATCCATCCTAAACACTGTAGAACAAAAACAGCTCCAAAATCTTGTAGTTTTCCCCAATTTTTAATGTGTTTCTTGGCTGACACTGATACAGGAATGTGCTTTAAAATGTACATTACTGTACAATTGCACATTTCCTCTGGAATCTCTCAATCTTCAATATCCATTCCAACAGATTGAAGAGAGTCTGTAGGTGGTATGAGTAAAATGCTTGTGTGAGCACTGGTTACCTGCCAGCAATAGTGCAAGAGCATAAGCATTACAACTTTGGGAGTCAGATACTAAAAAATTTCTTTCTGCAGCCCCCCAGGACTCTTACTTTGTCAAAATAAAGGCAAAGTCTAGTTAATACAATAGAGGGGAGGTTTTGTTTTGGCTTCCATGGGTTTTCATTGCCTCTGACGTCAGGTTTGCAGTGAAGGGAGGAGTTATGTTGAGTAAGTTCTGTGATTATGAATTTTTTCATGAATCATAATGAAATTATAATTAAGGGGAAATAAAATAAGTAGCCTTCATTTAGGAAAGTGTAATGTGGTGCTTTTATAATGCCGTTAAGGAACATGCATGAAATCTTTATCTCCTGTGGTTTAGAGTTCAGTTTAGGGAGCCACTCTTTGAAATATTCTTGTGGTCTGTTCCTGTCAAAGAAGGAAAAAGACCACAAAGCTACACACATATCTCTAACTTTAGCTCTTCTTATATTCCACTCAATCTGAGGTGAATCATGAGCTTAAAAATCATTGTTTCATTTCAATTGCTTGCAGTGAAAATTGCTACCATGCCCTTTCAGACAGCAGAAATTTGTGGGGAGGTGTCAGGGTGGTGGCAGTGGGGTTTGATTGCAGTGGCGCTGGCAGTTCTAGCCCTGCCATTTGGCCCAAGCGCACACCTGCATTGGGCCATCACTTGTGATTGCATTGGGCAATCCCTCAGGTTTCCAGAGGGATTCTGGGATGGAGAAACAGGAGAGTCAAACATGAACAGCTCTAGTTCTGGCACTTTTTGACTGCAAAGAGTTGAGTCAATTCCATTGTTCTAGTACAGTTATGTGCATGAGAGTTGTATGTGTTTATGCAAACACACGCCTAACTGGTTTTGTTAATTCATTAATGTGCATTAATATATTTGTATCCAGGAGTGATGTATAGTGATATATATATACACACACAACCACGCATACGTTATATTTGTATACACAGCGTTTACAAACACAGGTAATGCATAATATTAAGAGCTTTCCAGCACACATAGTGTTTGTCAAGCAAAGCTAAAACCATAAGACAGTGACTCAAAAATCTGTAGCAGCTTTTTAGCTTTTGATATCATTGCCCTTGGGCACCGTATTTCAAGGTGTTGCCAATTTTGCCCTGATGACAGGTACTTCTTAGTTTTAATGTTCAGATGATAGTTTTTCACTTTGCTTAAGCTTAGGAAAGAGTTAATTCACTAAAGTGCTTCTCAGCTGCAGGTTGTCTTCACCTGCAATTTCCGTCATCAAGTGATTAGCCATATTCACAGTTGCTGACCCTTAATTCTAACCTACTGAATGATGCATGCCTGGATGAAGACCAGTTGACCATATTACTCCAGCTCCCCAATCCTATTTGATCCTTCAGCAAATATGTTGCAGGTGTGGGGTCTTTGAGAGTGGGAGGAGGTGAGTTAATTTCTCACTGCCTCTTCAGGAGTGACCACAGATTCTGTATATATTGCTTGCAAAACTGCTGGATGTGTTCTTTAGGCACTAAATCCTTAACAGGTTTCACAGAACAGTGTGAAAACCTTTTCTATTGTATTCTGCAATTTTTTATTTCATTTACTTTAATAGCAATACAGTGCCAGTCAATAAAAACAGGTCAGAAGTCTAATTAATGTTTTAAAAATAAAGGTTCTCAAACACCAGGCGAGTTTGTCATTTTCTGTATGGTTTGTTTTGAGGAGGAAGAGGAAAGAAGGTGAGGAGGGAACCCTTCTGTTCCATGATTACATCCCACCCGCTCATTTTCTCCTTTTCTCCTTTGCTTTTGATTTTAGTGGCGGCCTTAACAGAATGTCAAGATCAATTTGCAGCATGGTTTAACTCAAGGTTTGCATTCTGCCAGCAGCAATTGTCCTAACAAACAATGCCATGTGTTCTTGTAACTTCAGAAGCTTTTAGAAGGCTCATGGCAAGGGCAGCATCTAATGACTTTATTAGTGTAGGGTTTCAAAATGGACTCGGTAATTGTTCGCATCTCTTTGTCATTTAGTCATAATTACTGCATAGTATTGTTCAGGGTTGCCTTTGTGAATAGCTTCCTAATAGCACTAAAACGAAGAAAAAAAAGGAAAAGGATAAAAGGTGATTGTCTCTTTAGATGGAGAACAAAACAGCCTGTATATAGATGATGGTTAAACTGTTTATTATACACCCACCAGAAAAGGTAAACTATCCCTGCTTAAATATTTATGTGCTTCAAGGTAATTTCATGTTAGTAATCTAAAAATGTCCAAATTTGGAAAACTGAAAATCAGCAGAGAATGCATTTTGATCTGGTCGTGATTAGGAAGATATGGATGTCTATAATATCCAACTATAAATAGAAAGCAGCCTCTCTGATGTTATCAAGGTTTGCAATGCATCAGTTTATATGCCTTTAGCAATGTTTTAAGGTCATCTGAGAAAAATAGTTATTAAACCCAAGGAATTAATTAAACTGATAAATTTGTAAGCGTATGTTTTAAGTCCCCACTCTAAACCAAAACCTCTAAGAATGTTCTATCCCACTGTACTCAAACTACCACTAGTTGATTAAGCTTGTTGAACAGAAAAGGTGAAAAAATGTCCTGTGCAAAAAGGCAGAAGAACAGGTGGTCAAGGCAGATTTGTTGGACTGTTTTGAGGAAGGATCTGGTTGTATTCTCCTATTGCTTGGTTCTTCTATCGTATTGGTGCAATCTTTCCTCCAGTTTGGTGACTCTCATTGACCTTACAGAACTGTATTTTATTTGTCAGGATAATTCTTTGACTTGTGAAGAATAATCTGAATTCTCTGACTTTTGATGTGCTCATAGCTTCTCTCACTTTACCAATGTCTGTGAAGTAACTAAACACATTGTGTGTTCTTATCTAGGCTATTATTAAATCTGTATGTTAAATCTAGCTGTGGAAAGCCTTGGATATTCCTTAGGAAATCATACAGTACATGATAGGTGATGATGAAAGTATATCTTGTGTTTTCCATTCTTTGTGTAGTGTTCTAGCAAGGAGTTGAGATATATTTTATTCATGTTTTCACCAGTGATTTTGCCTGGTGTCCAAGGCTGGACTGATGGTTTTCTAGACTGCTGTGTTTTACACTGAAAGAGGTTATGAAGTATTTATCTAATCTGGTTGAACCTTTCAGGATGGGAGTCAGATCTTCCATGTTTTAGGAAGAGATAGATAACCCACTCATGTAGGCTTTACTTTTGCATAAAGTGGATAAAAGCATGCTTTTTAACATCTGAATCTGATGTTTAGCATGTGGATCCTGAAGATGATACCGACATAATTTGATTTAGGCTGCTGTATACATCTTTAAAACATGCCTTGTGTTTGCTGCTCCTTGAGTTTGAGGTATGACCCTACCAATGTGGGTAAGGCAGTGACTCTGTATAATGGAGACCAAGCTTATTTTAATATGCCAATTCAGGACCTCAGCTTTTACTCTTCTAAAAATGTAAATACCTAATACAAAAATGTTATTTTTACATTAACATTTTAATGAGTCTTGTGTTGACTTTGCACATTATATAATTATTATTAAAAATAATCAGAAATCTTGCATATTTAATATTCATAATTGTTTTCTTCATGCTCAACAAAGAAGTTACTTTTTTTTCCAAACCCATTTCTGAAATGTTAAAGGCTGTTTAAGGTTGGCTTTGGGAATTATCTAGTCATAAATAAATCACACTTTTTTGGCCCAAAGTCATCCAGTTTGTGTTCTGAAAGGGAATAGGTCTTTCAGAAGAGATAGTCAGATTTGCTGCTGATGCTCCTTTTTGAGGAGGACTTTAGGCTGAGAAGATACAGCAAAAAACATCTCCAGTGCAGCCTTTCTGTTCTGTTAAAAAATCCTTTCCAAGAAGCATAGGGGGCACCATGTGCCAAAGGGCCTTATTTTAGGAGGAAACTTTTCCAAAGTTTTCCCTTCAGTGCGTAAAAATAAAAAGTAATTACAGGAATTTATATAAGACTGTAACAGATAACCAGTTCTTTGTTATTTCTGTTGATACAGAAAGTAAAGAAAATCTAAAATACTATGAATACTATGAAGATCTAAAATACTATGAATTTTTCAATTTTTATTTTTAATGCATTTTTCCATACATTTGAGAGCTGAGTTCTCTCTTTAGGGAAGAGAATTTGACCTTAAGTGCACTAGACATTTGCTAATACAATTGTTAAATAACATTAAGGTGCTGGGGAGAGGGTAAGAAAAGCAAAAGCCAATGAGAGCTTGCAATTTTATTGCTTTTTTTGAACATACGAAACCCATTCAAAATGTAGCAGCAAGTGCCCCTCTGCACATTCCAGGAGCACATTACAGTGTGCACTTGCTCTGAATTGGTTTCCTTCTGCAGGGCTTAGTTAACATAAACCAGCTAGAGTTAACATTTTATGTTTAGTTGCTCTTTCTGCCACTGCACTGACTGCTTGAGGTTTACATTTTATTGATGATGCCTTGAGAAGGTAGATTAATTTGGAGGTGTATGCAGAACTATTCATCCTATCAGGTTGTATCGTCAGTTTGATTCCTGCAGGAAATTGGGGATCAGAGGAGGATGGGCACTGAGTAGTTAGTATTTGGTTTCAGTGGTGGCTGGTGGGTGGTGTCCATAGCTTTCAAGGCCATGCTGATGGCCACTTTTCTGCATGGAAAGAGAAAGGATACTGAATTCCTCTGCTCCTCTGGAGTCCTGCTGGATCAAGGCCAAGGGCAACAGGCAGAAGTGCTGCCTTGTGCTGTGGTTTTTAAAGGACACGCAGAGAACTCTTATTGCTCAGAATCCTCAATTCTTTGCCAAGTTCTTCCTTTAACTCCTCTACAGTTCTTCATTTATTTTTAGATTCTTCTCTAGGAGGCAGGAGTAGGAGTGGAGTTCACATTGGAAAACACAACATGACAGTCAAAGCCAAGCAGTCCCTCTGCCTCGTCCCTTTCAGGAACTGGGCACCAGAGATGTTCCTAACTTACCAAACTGTTTAAACTGAAATACTAAAGGAATATTTCTGTTTTTCCAAAGTATTTACCATCATAGCTTTTTTCCAGATATCAAATAATATTGAGCTCTGAGATCAACACCTTTGAGGACGAGCACTTTGGCCAGAAGTGCCCAGTTTTGTTATTAAAAACTAAAAGCTGCACATTTTCACAGAAACAAATTATTGCTAAACCCCAGCATCTACAGAGTGCTACATAGCATATTTGAGATTGGGAGCTGTGATAGACTACAAGCTTGAGGTTTAAGATATAAGTATTTCCTTTGGGTTTGAGACTCAATAATATTTAAAACTTTTTTCAGTAGGTCCTTAAAGCTATTATTTTGTCATAATTGCGTTCTAGGACCTTATTTTAAAGTAATATTAAATAAGTTACTACATTAATGAAAATTATTAAAAAATAAATACAATTACTAAAAAGCTATGCCAGGAGTGTATTTTAATATAAGGTCCCACATATTAGCTGGTAGGAAATGATACCATTCTTCTTTGGAAAACTCACATGCTAACAAAGATAACTCCTCACTCAGGTTGTCTCAAGGTGCATGTGGAGGGATAATGCTGTGCAGGCATCAGCAACTCCCCAGTCAACATCTTCATGGCACCAGAATAATTTTTCCTTGGTGCCGCTTTTAACTAAAAAGTGAGCTGTGTCTAAGCATTAATACCTGTTCAATCTACATTTGAAAAACTTCGATAGTTTCTGATTTTTTTTTAGTATATTTCTGTACTTATCAAGCCAGGGTCATTGTCCATGTTTATTCTGTAGCTGTAACTGCTGGTTTCATTGCTACTGAGTCATGAAAGAAATGGTGCTGCCTGCCAGAACTGTTACTTTTCTTGATGAACTTTATTCTTGTAACTTTTGAGATTATTTTTTAAAATGGATTTTTTCTTCATAAAATACTTGTTTGCCTTTCTCCTACTCCCTCCTTGAATATTTTTGTAATTTCAAAATAAAATTACTAGCAGGGTGCTGTTTGCCCTCCCTTTCTGGCAGCATTCCTCTATTTCCACTGTTGGTTGGAGATCACAGTAATCCAATGCTGTGGAAAACCCTTTACCCTGGAGGGACATCTGTTTCTTTGATGGCCTCCACAGGCACTTTTTCTGACAGCTCTGGAGATGCCACTGAGAGATCTGGCACACTTCTGTTTAGATGAAAGTAAGAAAATCCCATGTAAGTGATGTACAGAATAAGATACTGGTTGTGGCACCAAGTTGTTTTGGCCCTGCTCACTTTTAACAGTAAATATTAGCACAGAGGGGAGGTGGGTTTTTTCCCCTTTTTTTCTCATTATGAATCTGAAAGTAAAAAGGTCTGAAAATACAAAATCAGTAAAGGCAGAAGAGGAAAAAAAATCATTAATGAAAATTCAATTCCTACCCATCTCATAAAATGAAAGGATGTGTTAAGACTAATTGCCACAGACCTGGCAAAGAGCGGCTTTGTGAGCTGAGTGACCACTGGTGAATAGGCCTTGCACAGTGGCAGTTTTGGTGGTTGCTGCTGCCTCTCTATTCAGTGTTCCATTGTTTGACCACCTCTACATTCTTTTTGGCTTTCCTACTTTTTAGTTCAGCAGGTGAGTGGGGTCTTACTTGGTTCCAGGGGGAAGGACGTGTTTCGATATTAGCGAGAAGTTCTTGTGCATCCTGAGGGTACACACTGATAACCACCAGCAGGTCCTTCACTCCCGCGAACGTTCTCATCACAGCTGCCTGTGCTGTGGTCTGGACGTTGGTTTTTCAGTGTTGGAAGTGCTGGGAAGAAGAGTTGTTTCTCGTTCCTCCCCCAAGATAGCCTGTGGCTTTCACACCAGAACCGTCACGAGCTGCTCTTGTCACTGCCAGGTGAGGGAGCTGAGCAGGTCGTGGCAGCAGCACAGGAAGGGAGGCAATTGGTAAGAGCAGGACAGGTGGCACCCGTGGCTGTAAGAAGTGGCACCACGAACTAAAAACCCACCATGAGGGGAGGTGTTGGCATCTGGCATCTGTTCTGCTGCTACTCAGCTAGGAAAGTGTGTGTGCCCTTACAGCAGCCTGGCACAATGTGTCATCTCCTGAAGCCAGGGAGCTGAAACCTGTCCCAGCCTGGATTATAGAGAACCCTAAGGTGTCATAGCCTGTTGGGTTCTGTGTAGTCAGCCAGAAGTCCTGCATAGAAAAATTCATCTCCCAGAAAAAAGTTATAAAATCTTTTTAACATACTTTAATGCTTCATTCAGAATTCTCTGCATGCAAAACCTATACCTATAAAAGCATATTTTGGGACTGAGTTATTGGTTGACTAAATGCAAAATAGACTTTAAAAAAAACAGTTAGCAAACCAGCACCTTGACTAGTACAACTAGTCAAGTTGTACTAGTCAAGTGCAACTTGACTAGTACAACTTGTCTAGATAATAATGCCAGAAGGAACAAAACTAAAGAGACTGTAGGAGTCTCTTTAGTTTTGTTCCTTCTGGCATTATTCTCTACAGCACTTCTTCACCTCCAGTTAAATATTGTTTTTCCATGAAACTTGAGTGCTTTTCTTCTGTGGTGTGTTGAAGACTGTTAAACAGTTTTGATACACAAGCCTCAGGAATTCAGTTCAATTTTCCACTGTCTTTATTGCTTCCGGGAGTGAAACCTTGAACTCACATGAGTCATTTTGCTGTGGAAGATCACCACTGACTTCTGTGAGGCCAGCATTTCACTTACCTGTTCCCACCTTGAAAGGAAAACATCAAAAAACATTATTTATCTGAAGAGTTTATAAGCCCAGACTTTACAGATGCTGTTTTATCCTTACCAGACGTTATATGTCTCAGTCGCTATTTCTGATATAGCAGAGTTTGTTCAGCTTTTATTGATGTTTTCTTTGTGTGTGATTGTTCTGAGTTGAAAAATACAGAGAATCAAGGAGTAACACTTATGGCTTTGAAATGCCTGCTTGCCACCCCCACCCACTGCCTTCCATCCAACTACAGCCAAAGACAAAATTTGTCTGAGGAGAGATTTTTTTAGTACTTCAGGTGCCTCGAATAAGCCCAATGCTGTTCTTGTCAGGCTTATCCAATTTTAGCCATTTTATTGGATACAATATATATATTGATTAAAAAAAAAAATCACAATTTTGAATCTTTTCAGTATCTTTGAGAAGAAATTACTTGGAGCACTTGACATTTTAATGCAGTTTGTCTTTTCAAATAGATTTGGCTTCTAATGCATGTGGCAACGGGACTTTGCTCTTCAGTTAGAGCATACATTTCAGAGTAGTTGTTACCTAAAATATTATCATAAGGCATAAGAAAACACACGATTTAAGTTGCCTTTCATGAACATAATTAAGAATTAATAAGCCTGTACCAGTGGCTAGTCCTCAGAATTTCCACTGTTTTGCCTTTTGTGACCCGTGTTATTAAAAGTCCATTATTTTTACAGACTTTATTAAATTGGATCTTATTAAAGCATTCTATATTTGCATTTGGTCTTTCATAATTCATTATTATTATGACATTTACTTTTTACCATCAGATCTGAAAACATATCATAAGCTACCCTTTTCTCTTGAAAGAAATGCTAATTTCAAACAGTCCTTTAATGGAAGAGAAAAGCTTTATCAGTTTTTTCATTTATTCAAGATCGTGTTAAGAATACTAATGTTAGACTTCTGTATGCTAATATCTAAGAGCTTTTTTTGGTCAAAAGCTTAGAATTATTGTTTTTTAGACCACACTGCTAAGTATGTCACTGGCAGGGCACTAGTACAAAAGAAAATACAATTCTGAAGTACCGTGTTTTAATTCTGTGACTGATAAAATCAATTTCTTGATCTTTCATTATTAAATTATGCTTTAGTATGAAATTTACTATTTTTACTTCACCATGTTTATTAGATTGTTGCTCTACGTAGTTTCTCTTTAGAAGTTTTAAACAATTGATCCAGCATGATTATTTTGGGAGGTATTTTTGAATTATAGTCTTCACATAGTGTAACAAGAAATGGAATTCTCCATGAAATAAATCACAGTGTCAAGCAGTTGTTAATTGTTTTAGTTTAGACAACCTGGACCCTATCATGTTTGTAAATATAATAATTTAGTCATAAAAAGAGATAAAGAGCTCTAGAACTGAATGCAGAACATGTTAAATAGTAGGTAACATTCAGTTAACTGCAGAATTTAGCATAATTATTCTTTTAAACTTAACTTCAAAAAATCCTCTACAATGTTAACTGTTTTTCTTCCCCCACAAGGTTTCTGACAATGTGCACTAGACATTTTGGGAGTGTTGTAGCTCAAACAATTCGAACTCAGAAGACAGACCAGTTTCCACTCTTCCTTATTATTATGGGAAAACGATCATCTAATGAAGTGTTGAATGTAATACAAGGTACAGTTCTTTATATTACAATTATTCCTTATGTGAGTATTGAAACTGTTATAAGAGGTCTTTGCTAACTTTGCTTTTAAGATGTCCAGAATATTGACTTATTCCACAAAACACTTGAAGTTGCCAGGGTATAATTATCTACTACTCATAAATGTATTAATTAGCATGGTGTTAGAGATTGGAATTGCCATGACTGTAGTAGAATTATAGTTTACATTTTTCTTTTTTTTTTTTTTTAAGTGGAAGCTTAATTTCCTAAATAAGGAGCTACACTTAGTTTTCCAAATTTGTATCCAGATACGTTCCTGATTTCCAGAAGGTCTTGGCTGCACTTTTTGCATAGTGCCAGAATGCATTTGGTTCTTTGTGTGTAGTTCCTTGTTAATACCTGGGCTCCTGTTGCTAATATTTGGACATGAGCTGCTTTTTCAGACCTGCCTGCAGCATCAAGACCCCCACATCAGATCAGGATTTAAGTTCCTAATATAATCTCCCATAAATGAAGCTCTCTGGCTTACACGAGCAGTTCTTTCTGGTGTAACTATTCCTCTGATTTCACTGACAGCAAGATGACTTAGATGTGGAGTGTTGCCCTCTGACTGCTGTTCTCAGTAACTCTTCAAATTAGAGCACATCAAAGAATGGCTGCCTCTCATTCCTTCTGCTTTCTCCACAAGTTTGCCTTCATGACACTGTGTTCTCATTTTTTTATTGCTTCTATCTAGCAATTCTTATTGTAATCTTGTTTTCCTGAGGAAATTCAGCCTCAGGAAATGCTGCCTTTTGCAGACAAGCATTGGTGTTTCTTTCTGCATCTGGGATTAATAGTTTTCTTGGAGAATCTGCACTGTTCCTTCCTGTGGGCAAAATGGTTAATTTTTGCACAGATTTTGTCTCCTCAGTGCAAGGTACAGCACAACACTAATTCATGGCATGAATGCCTGTAACTTATAAAATCTATTTCATAGGTTTCATAGGTTATTTCACAGAAATGATCTTATAAATAGCTTGGTTTTCTGACTCTGCAGTACAGTTCAGAACCTTTACATTCCCATTGAAGTCTTAAATTACTTAACCGCTTTAGCAACAGTTCAAAGTCATAATACAATGCAGCTTTATATTAAAAAATAATCCAGATTATTTAATTGCATGCGTTAAGTTTTAATGATTTGACAGGTTTTCTGCAATCTTTTGCACTAAACTAAAACGATCACCTATTACAGCCTTACTTAAATTCATCCTTTAACAAAAATCACACAATCTCTGCTTGTTATTTTCCCAAGAATGGGGGCACTGGTATCTTTTAACAATACTGCCTCAGTGAATGGTAGTCTCTGAAGTGCTGCGTGTTGTAGCATGTGGGATAACATTTTCTGCTAAGGTAGCAAATGTTAGAAATGGGAACAATGAGGGCCTTTCAGGGCTGGGCGAGAAGGCATGTTGACAGAAGAGATACAACTATATAGAAACCTAAGACCCCAGTGGAGTTTATTGAAATGCAGACTTTCTAAGTTTGCTTTTGATTTTTATTTTTTTCCTGGGGTTGGAAACTATGGGGACAGTCTTGTTTTCTTTAGTGGTACTTGTTCTGCTGGGGTCCAACAGCTGTTTAGGCTGGCAGATGTTAAGACTTTATAGTTTTTGACCATTTCTCATGGTTTAAGATCTTTTAACTACTACGACAAGTGGCTTTATTGGGTAGTCTAGTCTTGAGCTTAGAAACCAAAGAATGCATTTTAGTAGGAAATTAAAGTAATCTTTCATGTAATCTTTCAAGTAATTCTTTATGAAGACTGGAGGCATGCTGAAAGGAAAACGTGGGGACATATCTGTTTTCCTATGTATATGTTCTATTTGATGATACACACATGGATGACATTATTTTCCACTTCATTAGCTTTGCAAGTTTTTTGAGATGTAAATAGACTGAAGAAAATACAGTATTTGAAATTTTATTACTAGTTATACCCAAATAAAATGTGCGCACACATCCATTCAATCATTGTGTTCTGGATTTTCCCACTGTTTTAAACCAATCCACTTGGATGCTGCTGCCAACATCCTACCTTTTGTTGCCTGACTAAGCAGTTGCTTTGGTCTCCCTGGGAATTCTAAAACTGTAAAATCAATTTCACGTAAGAGAATCCCAGATCTACTGCTTTCCTGTAACATCAGTGACTAAAAGACAAAGTAGAGTTAATTTATGCAAGCATAAAAGCAATTGTTCAGATTTGCACCACCTGAAATTTTAACCTGTGATCAACCTTTGTAAAAATAATTTTGAATTTTCAGTAAAAAGGTGAACTGAAAGCATTCTACTGAGATATTTGCATTTTCTACTCTTGTCTTTTTTTTTTTTTTTTTAATCTGGCTATTTCTTTTGGATTATT
>WAAG01019601.1:0-17786 GCA_013390105.1 Tichodroma muraria | reverse complement strand
TCTTATTGATGAAGTCTAAAATTACTTCTTTTTTGTTTAATAACTTTAATGAAAATGAAGTTCAGCTATCTTCCTTTGTTGCTAGGTAACACAACAGTGGATGAGCTAATGATGAGGCTGATGGCTGCGATGGAGATCTTCAGTGCCCAGCAGCAGGAAGACATAAAGGATGAGGTGAGCACTGAAAGTTGCTGCAGATACCTCCTGGCTTCCACATCACTGGGGATGTAAATTAACTAGTTGTTTCTTTAGCCAGTGGAGTTGGGTATGATGTGTTTTAGTGTCTCTTCCATTGTCAGAAATTAAAAAGGTAAGGTCTCCTTTGTGTATTGGGGTCTCTCAGAACAGCTCCTCTTTTTTGGTCTTGTCATTTTCAGTCTCTTTCCTTTTTCTTAGCATTAGTCACCAGGGACTGTTTACATTATAGTGATATTACAGAGCTTAATATGCTCATACAGGGAAAACTATCAGATTTTTTGCTACTAACCAGCTCCAAGTCATAGGTAGAAAACTAAAATAGATTAATATATCTTAAATGTGTCTATTTAAAAGGGAGCTGAAACCAACTTTCATCGGTACACCAGTACTGAACCACCATTCAGAATGATGCAGAGTACATAAATGATGACAAGACTTCTCAAAACCAGTGTTTCAATTACACAGAAGCAGACACAGTGAGTTACACAGCTGAAAGATCTTTATCTGTTACTCTATAAATTGAGAGTGACATTTTGAAGTAATGAAGTACTTAGGAATTTATAATAATAGGTGTGTTGCCATTCAAGATTATTCTTATCCTGTTGTATAGACATTGATTGACAATAATTCACTAAACACATTCTTCACATTTAAATCTTGTATCTCATTAGTACAAGATTTACTGACTATAATATGAAGGCACATTATCTGCACAATATCTGTCATTCACTTTTTCTTCTTTATTTATGCTACCTGTAATTCATTGGTAAAGAAATTGACTTTAATTTTGTTAATACTGAACACAAATTTAAATATGAGGATTACAACAAAAATCCAAGGCACAATATAACTGAATTTTTTATTGCATTTTAAGAGGAGTGTGTTGCATATGGGAGTTTTTTTAATGCTTTAGTAAGAAGGTGAAATTTATATCACAGATGAGCTCCAAGAGAGGTTCAGAATTAAAAACTGTAAAAACTGATAAAAAGGAAGAAAACTGAGGGAAACAAAAGCATATGAAGTCAGAGAGATAAGAGCAAACAAGGGATAGGAGAAGAAACTAGAAGTGATAGGATTGGAACGGGGTGAGGAACCGGACACCAGACCGGACATAGAGCCAGGAACTGGCTCCTGTCCTGGGCTGCTCTTCGTCCTTCATTGGATGGCCAAGAGCAGTGACAGTGACAGTCCAGTCCCCATGTGGGATTGTTGTGTCCTGGCTTCTTTCCCCAAGTGCTCTACCTGTCTAGGGAGAACTGAAAATTGATTTTTACACATTTCTCCAAAATCTACCTTTGTCCAAGCCTTCTATGGTCTTTTGTTTTTCTATCACTGAAGGCACCGGTGACATTTCTTCCCCAACAGGAGCTTTTCCTAACACACTTTGACATTCAGAAAACTGATGGAAAATTTCGTAAACTTTGGGGGCAGCTTTCTGGACACTACAGGTTCTATACACAAATAGGATATTTACTTACACCTTGGCTCCACTCATTACAAGCACGCTGAAAAGGTGATCCCAGACACTTTTGCTTTTGAAGCAGGAAGTTTTCAAAACAAAAAATAACCTTGCTTTATGAAATTGCTATTCCAGAGAGGGAGTATTTGACAAGCAGTCTGTACTCAATAGATGCCTTCAGCCTGAAACAAAATACTGCCTTTTTGTGGTTAGCTACATAACATGTAGCTTTCTTGTAAGCCCTGTACTTGACAACTTCAAGTGTTCAAACATCAACACCTTTTCTTTTTTAAGATCTTACTGCAGTTGGTGCAATTTTTTCCCAAATATTACAATAGCAAACAGGATACAGAGTCCGGTTTCTGTTACTGTTTTCTTAATAGCAACAATAAGTCATCGTAAAACCACAAGAAGATAAGCAGAAAATTCTTTTGTGCTTTAAAAACAGAAGTCATCAGTGTAGCATTGCTGTAAACAGAAGTGTGTGTGAGAGAGAACCAGAACTGGAAACAATTGTAAATGACAGCATGAGGTCAGTAATAAGTGGGTTTATGCAGCTGAAATTCTCATGCACATGAAAGCTTCCAGCACAGCCATTGCATAATCCTGTTAGGCACAGCATGTTTTGCACTGCCCTCTGATGGTTATTTGGGTACAGGAGGACTGGTACCACTCCAGCTGCTGGTCCAGGTGTTCAGCTGATGTTGGCTGTAGCTACAGGCAGCTCCCTGTCACTGAGCATCTGCCAGGGGTGTGGGTGGGATGCTCAGAACAGCATTACCAACTTACCTCACCTGAATGAGCCACCTCTTTAGCCGATGGTAATAATAGTATGTTTAGCTAAGTCCTGTGCTTTTGTATCCATGTATTGGTAAAATTTACCGGTTTAGCCTCGTAACATTTTAATGGGGTAAATCTCTTGCATATTTTTTTAGTGTCAAGTGCTAAAATACCATCACTTAACTAGCAGTTGGATTTAATTTTTAGATTCGTGTGTTGTATTCCATTAAGTTTTTTCTTACATAATCTCCAAAGAAATACCTTAAAAACATTGGGATGCACATGTGTACTCATAGTAACCCAACATGCCTGTCCTGGTGTGTAACTCGTGCACCTGTTTTCTCTCCTCAGTTTTCATAAAGGGAGATCAACCTGCTGTCCCATTCTTTTTCCTGCCTCTCCAGGGTTCTGGGTCAATCATGAGCTATTGCTGTGTTGACCAGATGATATTTTGGAAACCTCCTGCCTCTTTTGCACCGTGCTGTTCATGTGCCATTGTACATACATAGTCTAGGTGTCCTGCTGTCTGTTTTTATAATTTCGCTCCTAAAATTGCTATAACAAGCCACAAATAGCAAAATTGGATTAGCAGCACGCTGATGTGCTCATATGGCTCTTCTGATAAGAAGTGGCCAATGGATAATTCAGTTGTAGGTTCAGTGACCATAACCAGTGAAGCCACTTGGCCAGGATACAGTCCCACCTTTCCCAGTGCAGTCAGGCCTGGGGACTTAAGTCCAACCTCACTGTGTATGCAGAGTTATTCTGCAGCTGCACTAATGATTTTTCAAGCATCTGATGGACATATTTTCTTTTTTGAACCGCGTTTGCTCCCCTGGTCACCACTACAGGAGTTGACACCTCAGCTGCTGCTCAGGCAGTGGGGCTGGGGGGTTTTGCAGAGAGGGAATAAATGTCATTAAGGATTTTCTCCTGTAAGCAGGAGAGGTTTCTCAGAGCAGGGATAACCAGCCTCTGCCACTGTTAATCAAAGCGTGCACTGAGATTTTTCGGGTGCTGACTTTGAAAAGAGCGTGTAGTATCAGTTCCTCTTGAGTATCAGTTCCTCTTAAGTGTCAATGCCTGGTGCTGGGCTTAGGAAAACAAATAATAGTTGTAAAATATTCTACGCCCTGGAATGTCCATTTTTAAACACCCTGTGAGCTTGCTTGCTTTAATTGGATAGTTAAATAATCATCTCAGTGTGGCATGATGGGCCCGAATAGATCCGAGTTAGTTCCTTTGTGAGATTAATGTGAAGAGATCTGTGATTAAATCCTGGCATTACAGCACAACACACCTGTTCCGGGCCTATCCTCAACATTTTTTCTTCATTGCCTGAGGAGGAGGCTTCTCAAAGGATTACAGTAACACTTTTTGACAAGCTTATATAGGGTGGAGTTTCCATGTAATGACAGGGCTCATTTGATGATGCCTCAGTAATGCATTTTTTATTTTGCTGTCAACATTTATTACTGTAGAAGCATTGACTGTTACACAGCTGGTCCAACTTGTCCACATTTAAGTAACAGTAGGTCTCTGGTCGTGTTTATTTTTGTCGTTATGCAACACTGGCACTCCTGCTCTTGGATTAGACTTCAAGGTGGAATTGTAATACCACAGTTGCTTCAGAGACCTTCTAATTTTTCCCAATACCAGTTAAAACCTTTCATTCACTTTAAACTATATCTGCCAGCACACTGGACTGTAGTGTAAAAGAGAGACACTTAAGAATTTTTAAACTGGAAAAACTGCTGTAAGCAGACTCTGACTGAAGATAAGCTGTAGAAAACTGTAGGCCTGCAAAGTCACTGTCTTTCCTCTCTATTCTTGGGTGACATCTCTTTAACAGATACTTCTAGAGCTTGAGGAAAACATAGGTCCTTCCTCACCAATATCTGGATGGGGATTTAAAAAACACATGAAGGAAAACCAAAACTCCAAAACAGCAGCATAAATTCTTTTTCCTCTTTTCCCTGCCACAGCACTTTGGGGCTTTAGTGGCCCAGTGATATTTTCATAATTGTGCTGTGAGAAGCCTGGTATCACCATGTCTTTTCCTCCTTTTCTGCCTCACTGCTGTCAAATGTAGGGAAAGTGCTTCCATCAGCTCTGCAAGAGACCTCTGAAATTTCTGCTAGGGACTGAAGCTCATATGTAAATCAGTAGAAATCAGGCATCTGAATACCTTGGATAATCTGTGTTCGGTCTAACACTGTCATGTGTTTCATGGTGTATAGTATTTGCACAACAAGAGATTATGAGAATACACGAAATTCATTAAATTCCAAAGCGCAAAAGCATTACGGTGATGACAGCCGTCGAGCGAAGATTGGGATTTAACCCCTCAAAAATCTAATTAGCACATTTACTAATTATTACTAGTTATAACTGATTAAACTACAGTAATCAAAATTTATTTGATTAAATTTTCCAATTTTGTGTTTGTGATATGATAGCAGTCCAAACGATGGGCTCCCCATTGAGCACTTGGCCACACACACCCTGGTGGGTGCAAGTGCTGCCTTCAAGAGTTTACAGCATGCTTAGAGCTTTGGCAAAGTGCAAGGTAATGGCAGAGCAAAGAAAGAAGGGAGATAAAATATCTTTAGTCCCTGTGGCTTTTGGACTGTTCATGTTGATGGCTCCAGTCACTGAATATTCATCCCAGCTGGGCAGATGTATCAGGACTGGCTGGCTCTTTTCTTACAGAAAGGCACTGCAGGTCTCCTTGAAGGTTTTGGGTTTGGTTTTCTTCTTGTGACTTAATTCCCAAAAATCGGTATCTGGAACTGAGATTTCAGCCTTCAGTGTGGACAGGCAGGATCCTGCGGTGGTTCTGTGCTGTTGTGCCCCTCACCCTGCCCCATCCTGCCTCCCCCTGTGGTTCTGCCACCACTGAAACATCCATTTGCTTTGTCCTCGTCGTTCCCATACACCCAGCACACTCTGTGTACACTTTTTCCTTCCATATATATTCCCCATCACGTATGTTTAAGTTATACAATGTGCAAGTCTGTCATCTTAGTGAGTCAAATTAATGCCTTTCTTCCACTGGTTTGTTTGGACAAAGGGGAGTTTCTCTTTAACGCTCCCATGAATAGCCTTAAGCATTTGCAGATTTTAATTTCAGGAGTGGTTCAGTGAAATGAACTGTCTTTCAGATAGGCATTCAGCATTTGTAAATACACTTCTTTCTTTCTTTCTTTCTTTCTTTCTTTCTTGTAATAGCCCTTTACTCAGTGGTGCTCTGAGAAATGTCTTCTGCTCCTGGTTTTCTTCTCAAGTTCTGTTTCGTCAGGTTTTACTTCACAGTAAAACTGGTCCCAGAGGGCAGTGGGGAATAATATGACACAGCTCCCTGAGACAAATTAGGTGTAAAGCTGATTCCTGGGGTTAAATCGTTAAATCCTACTTTCAGAAATGACAGTAATAAATAGAGGAAAAAAACCCAGAAGGGACAATGTTGACTTTTTCAGCAAAATATCCCATTCAAAAAGCAAAATATTTTAACTTGTAGAATCTGCTGTCCTAAATTCAGTCAAGAACACCTCTTTGTCCATCGTCCTGCATCTGAAAGAAAATACCTGTCACTAGGTATTTCAGGATTAACTTCAACAAATGGTTTAGGAAATAGTTATATGAGAGAGTTATCCTAAATTTCTTCTTAATCTTATCTGTCAGTTTTTCTTAGTCTTCATGCACTGGATATTTCTCAGGAGAAGGTTTTCTCTGGTCAGTTGTAGCTGTCTCAGAAGTGTTCGATATTTTTGGGTTGACTGCATCTCTAGGAAGCAGAATAGCAAAGAAAAGTCATAGCTGAAGAATACATTCTGTGAATAAAAGCAAATTTTTTTCAGATTTCCAACCTTCTATTGATTTTATGTCCTCCCATTGTCTCATTGTCAAAACGGGAAAGCAGAAATCTTAAGTGCTCTTTTTAAGTGCAAAGGAGTGTTGTCCCCTTGTCTCAAGCCCCAGACCCTTGGGCTGTGGATGGTTTACATTCACATCAGCCTTCAGTCACTGCTGTGGAATTTGCCAGTGCTGTATAAAACCCCTGTTTCTGATGAAGCTTTTTAAGTGACCCAGGATAAGCCATGGATAAGTCTGTTTATACTTTGATTTCTTGAATAAGGAAGGTGCCAGTTCTGCCTTCATTGCAAATACACTGTGGAGATGCATTTAGTGATGTTCAGTCAATACTGGCTGAAATTTATGTAGGGTCTAACAGGAAAATAGTCAGCTGCCTCAAATTTTATTGATGGATAACAATTCTGAATTTTGTTGTATTACTTGTTAGTGGCATGACTATTCTTGACATGTTCTTTGTTAGTGCAGTAGAGGATTTTCTGCAAAATATTTTCTTCTCCTTTTCCTGTCACTACTGTGAGTTTTCTTTTGTTGCTTTCTGGTGAACTTGAGGCATCCTCATTCTTCTCTAGAGGAAGAGATGACTTAAATAAGAAACTGCATTACAAAAGGGAGAACTGCTTTGTCAAATGTTTAAAATTTATCCAAGGTGTAACTCTGAACCGAACAATACCACAATTTAGCCATAAAATCTGTGGAGTTGGTTCCTGTTAAGTGTGAGCAGTATTAGCAAACAGAAGTGTTAACACAGAAGTAGGTACAAAGAAGCATTTCATGGGATTACATCTGCTGCTTATCCAAAGAACTCTGGATTCCAGGTTTGTTTTTAAGGTCTGTCTCAGTAAGAACAGTATTATTTCAGTGAGGTGTAGGGCTCGGTGGCACGGTCATTTGCTTTTAGATGTGACTCACATATTTCTATGAGGACCAGGCAGTCACGCGTGGTAATTCTTCACATTCCTGACATCTTTTTCATAATCCACTTCTAGGATGATGATAACTGCAATGAATGGGGAAGAAAGAATTTTAACTTTTTTAATGCCTGGTATTCACGTTTCAATTCTAGTCGTAGAATCTGTAGCATTTATTATTTATTTATTTATTAACTTTTTGTTGTTGTTGTTTGTTTGTTTGTTTTTAATTTTATTTTTTTATAAATTACAGTAACTCTATCTTAATTGCTAGCAATCTTTGATGGAGAAGAGCCTGCAGTTCCAATAGTTGTATCTAATCTTTCAGAGTTCTTTTGGGCATTTCTGGACTTGTGTGGCCTTGATATTCAGTGTGTGGAGTTAGGTGTGATATGTGGAGTCAAAAACCATGGAAGTTGAATAGATTCTCTCTGAAATAATTCTAAATATTTTTTAAAGACTTGTCCTCTGGCAGATAACCTGAAGTCATCTTCCTTTAGTGAGCTGATTTGGAAAGGTTATTTTGGTTCTCAGTGTTCTAAGATAAATTTTCAGTATGTTTATGAAAACACTCATTATAAATAGCAAAAAACTTTTTTCTTTACTGTTACGTTCCATCTATGAGAAGAAGGGAAAACCTCTGTGTATTCAACAAGCTTTCCTCATATTTAGAAAACATAAAAATGGGAGCTGTTTAATTATTTCAACGCCCTCTTGTCTCAAAAATGGAATATTCATGTAGGATAGTCTTTGCTATCAGGTTCAACTTCTTTGAGCAGAGTACCTAAGACTTATCAATGTCCAGAGTAGCCAGGAAGGGGAAAGGTTATTTGGTGGTTATTGACCTTTTTTTGCATTTTGCAAGAATTACATCTATTCGTGTTTTGGCTCTGCTGAATAAAGTGATGGTTTCTAAATCTTGGAATGAAATTCAGGACAGGACTAACTGATTGTAGAATAACTTTGGGTCCTGTTTCTGTGAGGAAGAAGAATTTCCTCTGAAAAGATTTTGCTACTTTCCAGGTGGAAGTTGTATAGTTTTCCCTGCAGTTTGTCCTTTCCTCCTGTGTATGCATTCTACTTTAGAGATTTAACCACTGAGATGTTCGAGCTTTTTTTGAGGAGCATCTTGGCATGTTTGTATGTTGTGATAATTACAGTTAGCATGAACTCTTCCCATTCAGAATTGAGTTTTTGCCAGATAATGATGTTTTCAGAAGAAAATTGATCACTTAGCAAAATAATGCTTTTATGTGGAGTAAATGTTGCAGCTGAATGGGAGGAAGATCGCATACTTCTTCAAGAAGCAGTTGGTAGTAGACTTTAATTTCTGTGGAACACAGGGGACAGATTGCCCCAGTGCAAGTGCTGTGTTACTGGTAACTGCAGGGGAGACCCTGCTGAGCCCACCAGCAGTCTCACAGCTAAATCCTATTGATTTTTGTAGGGACCAGTGCAGCCTCTGCAGGGCTCTGGGGGGATTATGAGATGTAAGACGAGTAAGCACAGGGGAGCAGCCACTGTCTCTGCTTCAGAGGCAGAGTATGAAGCTATTGATTGTACACTTTGTTTTATTTGACATCACCCCAGTGCAGTTATTCCAGCTTTTGGGGATATCCACTCCTTGATCCTCTACTGTGTGGATGATGCCTCGCTTTGTCATTCGTGTGTTTTTGGTAAACCTTTATTTTTTTGTGCTGTGACTGTTGATCAGATACTTTTTGCTGGCATGGTAACTTCCTGTTCCTTGCTTGCCTGCATCTGTCCATTTGAGATACTTCAGAGCAGGACCTGCTACTTTCCCATCTTTGTCTAGTACTCAGCACTGTGAATTGAGGCTTCTGGATGATGTTTGATAGTCATGACCCTGGATGGACCCTGCTGAGGGGTTTTTGACCCAGGAAGGACCTGGGATTGGGCTTTCTCTGTCAGGACCAGCCATTACCTACTGTCAGTCTGAGTAGAGAGGCAATGAAAATCCAGCTTCAGCTTCTAAACCACATTTCCTTGTTACAAAACCATCCAAGCTCTTAGGTGCAGGAGGGAAATCCCCCCAGCTCCAGCCCATACCCCCCTGCAGTGACTCCCCCCACCCCGGAGGCTGCTCCTCGCCAGGTCTCTGTGCCTGCCATGATCCTCAGAGCAGAGCCTGGGTGCCTCATCCAGTCCTCAGGCCAGGGCTTGGACACACCGTTCCCTTACCTGGCAACTGAATCAAAGCTTCAGGCAGTCAGAATTTCTAAAGCCACAGTCACCCTTGAGACACCTCTGAACGTGTTTCTCCTAGCTGTAGTTGGGTGATGTTGAAGTCATTGGGATTAAAAGAGTGGGGGTGAACATAAAGACATTTATCATACTGGTCCACTGTTTGATTTTTTTCCTTTTTTTTTTTTAATTTTTCTTTTTTTATCTTTAGGATGAACGTGAAGCCAGAGAAAATGTGAAAAGGGAGCAGGATGAAGCGTACCGCATCTCGCTGGAGGCTGACAGAGCCAAGGTGTGTGCAGGGGACAGACCCCATGGGATGGGAACCCTTTGGAGTTTGGGGGTGCTCTGTGGTGCAGAGCACTGCCTGCCACCAGCTGTGCTCTGAACATGAGACTAAAGTCCTCAGTGTTATAAAATGGTACCAGATAAAGTCACTGGGACTAGGCCTGACTACGTATTTTAGCTAAACCTGTCCTGGCTTCATTTAATAATAGAATTTGGGAAAGGAATGGCATAATAATATTATGTATAATATTAATAAATAAATAAATATCCTTAATAAATATCCTACCTCGTATATTAATTTCTATGGAAACATTGAGAAATTTCTTTGCATTTGTATTTATTACAAGCTTATGTGGGATTGCCCTTTGTGTTTGTTAGAGAGAAGCACAAGAGAGAGAAATGGCAGAGCAGTTTCGCTTGGAACAAATCCGGAAAGAACAGGAGGAAGAACGTGAGGTGGGATGTTTTACCTTTTCTGATGACTTTTTGAATTCATGAAGCTTATGAGTGCTGAAACTGTCATTCAACATACACTGCAACTTCAAAGCATACTTTTTATGTGATCAATTTTCTTTACTATTATTGATTTTATACTATGTATCTGTGAAACAAAGTGCAGCTAAATAATTTTCAGCCACTGTTCAATAGCTTTTCTATCATCTGGGTCTCAAATACAGCCAGATATTAGATGGTCCTGCTCACAGGAGATCTCTGAAATGAGCTCCATAAGTGCTGGAATCTTTGGGAGGCTCTAACCTGTTTTCTGCAGCCACTCCTTTTAAAAACATGGAGCCCTTTCTTTTTTTCCAGGAAGTAGCACAAAGCTTACCTGCAATTCTGATCAAACAAATTGCCAAATTTAATTTGGAAGACAATCCACTTATTAAAAAAAATTTAGAAAATGAAATCCAGACTCTTGAAATTTGGATTTGTGATGCTTTAAAAAATTTCTGAACAGTCTTCTACAGAATCTTCCTTAGAATGAAAATTGTGTTTAAACAAGTTCTTTATGCCTTTAGGCCTCTGTAAGAAGTCAGAAACCCTGTGCTGTGAAGAGTACTGTTCCTCAAACTGTTATTTTGTAGATTCTTTCAATTTGGTAAATGCTGAGGGTCCCAGTGCCTCTCAAAGATGGCTCCTGCAGCTTCTTTCAGGGTCTAGACTAGTTGTGAGATGGCAATTCTGTGAGGTTAATAGCAGCTGAACGTGAATCCACTGTAGCAGGAACAGGTTCACAATCAGCTCACACTCAGGCTCAAGCAAGAAATATGTTTTTTCTTCTCTAAATTATTTTGCATGCATAGAAACAATAATTATTATTGCTTCATTATATCTGCTCCTGAACCTTTTCTGATACCTTGGCCTTTTGGAAATGGTTTTCTTATGCAAAGGCTACAAGACTGGCCCATGTTATCAAAATATACCTGGGCTCCCCTGTTTTAATGCAGAGTGCAGTAATGAAAATAATAGGATCTGTTTGCTTAGTAGAACAAAAGGGATTTTAACAATAATGTTTACTAACACTCCCCATTTTCAAGTATACAGATTACTTGGACTGAATTGTTTTGCAACAGTGTTTACTTACAGAAGTGGCTTTATGTTCAGTTTGTATTTTAAAATCTGGCTGTTGAGCTCTTCACATACTGAACATCTTTTTATCAACAAACTGAAATTGCTTGTTCAGGTCCAAGAGTTTTTAATGTGATCCATCATGTCGTTGTTTTCTGACTTGGTTTGCTGGTACAGAATATCCATTGTAAATTGCCATTTTATGTTGAAGCATTGGAGAGTGGTTACTTTGGGGAGCGACGCACTCTTTGCACAAAGGAAGGAGCTCTAATGAGCTACTGTTGTTTATTTTTCTATAATATAATTGATTGGGTTCAGTAAATAATGTAGCATCTGTTGTTATACTGTGTGGGGAAATGTCAAAACAGCAAGATAGTAAGCAGGTGGTTGAGAATGGAGAGGGAGAAAATTAAAATAGAATCTATTTAAAATATAATCTCATAGTAGATGAGCAAAAATGAACTCAAGTTCTATGTATAAATATTTATACTGAGATATAATTTTCTCAGAGGTGTGTGTGTAAGAAGTAGACTATTTAAAAGCCTTCGTAATCTTGCTTCTGCCCAGAACTTTCCCTGCAATGTAATCACCCTCCATCAGTTTCTGTTACTAAATGACCTTGGGGAGGTTTTCAAAGGCACAAATAGCAACTGTATAAAGCAAAAGTTCCTTGAAAATGGTAAATCCCTGCCTCTTCAGTTTGAAAAATTGTCTTTTAGGCACATTTTGGGGCAGGCAGAGTATGCTGCTGCTTCCATTCATTTACCTTAAGAGCTACCTTAAGTGAGGTGATATTGTAACACAGCTGCTTCTGAGTATAATCAAATTTTTGATAGTTGCTGATGCTGCCTGTGAGTACCAAAAATGCCCTTGAAAATCAAACCCACCTCATTCAGAAGTCTAATGTTAGCCAATAATTTTATTTAAAAAAAAAATCTAATGAAAGGATTGGTGCTGTAGCAGCTCCCAGAGACAGAGGACACAGAACACAGACCTAGGTCCTGCCCTTAAAATCTTGACATCATCAGTGTTAGCAGGAAGACAGTGATACACTTAGGACTGTCGTGTAGTGTCATTGCAATTTAAAGGCTGATTTCATGCAAGTTGTTACAGAAAATGTGTTCACCTGTACTTGGGACTATCATCTTGCAAATACTAGTACTACTACTAGTACTCCTACTACTACTACCAGCTTTAAATCTTCAAGCTCCCATTTCTGTTCTCCCAGTTTTCTTCTTTAATCATTCCTGCTTTTGTATGTACTCTGCGTATCTAATGTACATCCGTGGCATTTTTAATTGCATCTTTTAACAGTGTTTCAGTTTATTTATAGTAAATTTCTTGCATATATTTCTTTTCACTCTGAACTGCCATTAAGGGTCCAGTCTACTGCAAATGGTCAATTACCATTGCAAGAGGAAGGCAATTTGACAAGTGCTTTTAAAGAAATACTTTTACTGCCTTTTAATTTATACCCTTTAAGGAAGCAATTGGCCACTTGACAATTATTCACTCATTCAATTTTTTTCCAAGGCTTTCTGCCAAATGATTAAATTACGTATCCCATTGTGCATTAACTGTAGACCTAATAATATGTGTTATAAAGAAGGATTTATTTTAATTAGTTGTCTGGTGGGCTGTTATTAAGGAGTGAATAAAAATTATTTTGTCATTGAGCTATAAAGGCTCTTGGAGCACTGCGACACATCTTGAAGTTCCAGAAGAAATAAAAAGAAAAGCTTTCTGCCCTTTTCTTCTGTTGCTGGCATTGCAACCTGAAATGGTTGTTTTTCCTTCCCCAGGCTATCAGGCTCTCTCTGGAGCAGTCTTTGCCCCCTGAGCCAAAGGAGGAGAGCACTGAGTCTGTCAGCAAACTCCGCATCCGGACGCCCAGCGGAGAATTCTTTGAGCGGCGTTTCCTGGCCAGCAGCAAGCTGCAGGTTGTCTTTGATTTTGTAGCTTCCAAGGGATATCCTTGGGAGGAGTACAAGCTGCTGGGCACCTTTCCGAGGAGAGATGTGAGTAAATATACCTTTCAGGAATAAATACCTCTGCTTCGTGCTCCTGTGGGTTAGATGGGCTGGGGTGTTATAGCATAGAGGGTCAAAGGTGTGCCTGGGTATGTTTGAGTGCTGCCAAGCTCTAAGCCAGGTGCTGGCTGAACAGTGCTGTCAGATGTTACTTACAGAGCTGTGAAACCTGCCTCCAGTGGCATTGTAAAATATCCTACATTTCAGAAAAAGTTGTGGACCATATTCAATGAAAACTCGAATATGCTGAGCCAGCTTTGCCCACGTCTTGTTTCGAAGGAGGCTCCATCAACACTGCTGGTAGTTCATTGTTTAGGTCTGTTACAGGCTGGTACTTCTGATCTTTCTGGTTTTGGCCATTTGGATGCAACTTCATGCTATGAACAAGGCTCAGCATCAGATAGTACCCAGTTATGAGCTATTACATCCTAATGTTCCATAATACCAGTCAATAATTGCAATCTCCTACCTTGAAATTGTATAATGAACCTGCTGTGGCTGATTTTCAGAATCAATACTGCTCACTACTTACAATAGCCAATTAAATTCTGTTGATAAATCAACAGATAATTTTTGTGCTGGCTTCTAAATTTCTTTGAAAATCCATCTCTGTGTTTTCTGCACAAATTAGCTTTAATTTCTTGAGTCATTGCTACAGCAAAGGTGAAAGTCAGTGGGTCCAGCTGTGCAGGGGCCCTGGATAAGAGGTGAGGGGAATGGGCACTGCAGTGACATCAGGACAAAGCCAAGTAGTGGTGGTTGAAGTTGAGCAGCTTTGGCCATACTGCCTGAGCACTGCAGAGGAGTGGACCCCAGCTGGGGTCTTGTTTGCTGGAGGCATCTCCTGGTGACTGGTTAGGCCATTTTCCACAAAAGGAGTTCAGTAATTTGGATTGCTTTTCCATTTTGTTTCCCATCACTGCCCCTGGGGGAAGTTCACTAGGAATGAGGCTCTCATTGACATGTTTAGAGTAGTTTGTAACAGATATCTCTTGCTTTATCATCATATTTGTAAGCACTCCAAAGGAGAAGAAGCTCATCCTTAGCAAGCATACAAGCTTGTGAGTGGATGTGGTTTCTGACCCATTTTTGGGACAATTGTGAACAGGATTGCAGTGCTTGCAGCTCTTCTTCCACCTTATCCTGTATTTGGAATCCTAATTGGTCAGACTGAAAAGCAGCTTTTAAGGAATCTCATCAATCACTGATTAACTTTACTCCTTAAGCATGCAGTATCATTTCCAGTGGAACCAAAGACTGGAATTCACCTGTGTTTAGGATTATTGATGGTTCAGTGTACTTGGCAGAAGAAAAACAGTGTTTGCAGTCTAAAAATGGGTTTGTGCATTTTCAATATTTTGCAAGTCATGCCTCCCCACCTGTACCTTATTTCTGATGTAATACATATTTAATATAAAAACCCTACAGGTATATTACTCTTAACTATTTACATTTGGTTTTCACTTTACATTGGCTGTTTCTGTACTTATTCACATTATCATCATTATGAATGTTCGTTGTCCGTAAAATAACCTCAAAAATTTATCATGTGAATTGCAAAAAAACAAGTTCTAAAAAGAGTAGAAAAGAAAAAAATACCACTAAATTAGAACAGGCTGGTATTATCTGTACATCTGTGAAACTCGCAGGGAGAAAAAGCTGAGGCAAAGAAGGAGAATTTGATGGCAGGGTCTGGAGCTGTTGGTCTGTTGTGTGGGAAGTAGAGACCCTGTCATCTTTTTTCAATGATTCCAACCTAATAATACCATGTATGAGGAGTCACATAAATGATTCATGCTGATGGACTCAGCCACGTATGAATCCCGTTGCCATTGTGACCACCAGAGCTACGACAGACAGAAAATATTCCCCAGGGGTTTGCTAACCACTGAGAACTGTAAATGACATCTGTCGTGTTCCCCAGGTTTGGAATGCTGGAAGCATGCAACTCCATAGACAGATTAAAAAAAAAAATAAAAATAAGGCATTGTTGAAGGGCTTGGAAGAAGTACAGTCAAAGTATATATTCACTGCCTTGGGCTTTGTGGTCTGTAGTCTCTTAAAAATACGCTGTAAGTTATCAAGACCCTTCTGCTGTGTGGTATATTACAAACATGAACAGGGATCTGTGCTGCAAGGACAGATCACTTGGGATGCTTGTGCTCCAGAAAACAAGAGCATACTTATATTTAAGTACATAAATGTTATGTACTTAAACTGTACATAACATTTTTGAAAAAATATGTTTGAAAATATCAGAATTACTTCGCTGGAGTTTTGCTGCAGTAAGATGAAAACATGTCTTCTGCAGTTTTTTTTATCCTAATCTGCTTTACAATAACATACACAGCCCCAGAAGTGTTTGTCTTATCAAAACAAGGGGATTATCTTCAACCAGCTCAACATTTTCTTGTGATAAACTTGTTAGAGCATTTTTACCTACTGTTCAAAGCAATCAGTCCTCATCAGTGTTGAAGTATTTTTACATCTTTCATAAATAAAAATTCATTAGTTCTTAGTCCTGTGTTCCAGTTGCTTACACAGATATCCTTAGCTAACTTAAAGTTGGTATCATAACCCTACTGTAAATACAAACTTCTACACATGAGTAAATACACAGATTAACCTTTTCCAGACACTACTTGTAGATTTTAAAGCAGCAGTGACATTCCGAAGCAGTTAAGCACATGCAGTGACTTGTTATTGGGTCTTTGTCACTGACTGTGTTGTTCTTTCTACCTGTGCTGAAATTAGATATTAACCAGCTCCTCTCTCAGTACCTCAGCACCACATCTTGTACCACCAGTCTGTGTCACAAGTGTGAGCTTGGGGCAGCAGGGAGCTCGTGCCTCAGACTCTGAAAACTCATGTGCTTGTTGGCAACCACTTCTTTGGGAGTGAAAAGCTGTATTGTATTTCTTGGTGTTATTCTTAAATACACCTGCAAAAGCTTCGTGGGAGCAAATGTGTGCACTGTTAAATGTTTGTGCTGATTTCAGAGTTATAGTTCCCTTTCTTCCAGAAATCACATTTAACTAACAAAAAAAGCTTCCTCTGTGTATATTAGTGTGCTCAGTCAACCTTCTAGTTCAGTATTTTAAGTCCCTTTCTCTTAAAAGCCTTCCCAAACTCTGACTTTGGTAGTCCTCTTGACCTCCCAGCTGCAAGATCCTCCTTCTCCCAGTGCCTTGGAGACCTCCAGATAAGCAGTTCCTCCCTTTAGTGCTGGTGATGTGCACAAGTCTTCCTAAAACCATTAACATCTTACAGGGTGGGCATTTCACCCCACTTGGGCAAGAAGCTGAAGTGGACCAGGTCTAACTGAAACTGTAAGAGGAATGTGCAGAAATTTACCCAAACTGGGCTTCAGCTGCCCTACTAGGGTTAACATGTTTGTGAATGTTTTATGGTGTCTCTCAGAAAGGGAGGGCCAGGCATGATTCCTTCTTCTAAAAGCTGTATTTGAAAGATTGAATTTATTAATTTCTCATGAAAAATCAAAATTGCAGGCTATAATTTCTGCTGCTGATTTCTCCTTGAGGTGGAGCATTAGTTATGTATTTGAGAGTATGCCTTCTGCAGACATGGTATTAGAGACTTAAGCTCTTTATTTACTGTATCTGGAAGCCTTGGTAAGCCAAGACTTCTACAGTATTTCACATTTTATTTTTCTGAGCCATAGCTTAGGATCAGGTGGCAGTTAAGTCACTTAAGGTTATTTAAATGCATCTAAAATGTTGCTTAATAATTCAGAACCAGTTTGCTCTGTTTAGAGTATTAAGATTTTTTAAATCCTTTTAATTAACCAATTTCAACAGCAGTTTAAATAAACAGAAACAAAAAATCTCCCTTGAAAGGGCAGAAAATAAATTTAACTCAAATTGCATGTCAATTTAAATCAGATATAATCAGGATTTCAGTAAATTTAGGGCCAGGCAATTCATAGTTTTGAGAGTATACAGGAATATAGAGTAAGATGTTCCTCCAAACCCAAATGTGATTGTTTATTCCTGTGCTTTGGCAGGATTAATCCTCTTTGATGCTCACAGTGGTGAAAATAATGCCACAGGATAGTAAGTTTAGCTGCAGCACTTGGTGTGGAGTCCTCTGAGCAGAGAATTACCCTCTGATGTTCTCAGAAAGGTGATGCTGGAGCATGGTCCTTACATTGTTACGCCAGGTGGTTTGACAGTTTTGTATATGAGTTCTGGCAGCTGTTCTTTCTAAGGATTATTCTGAATTTCACTCCGTGCAAGCTACTGCCTTCAGATAACTTACTTTTAAACTCATTAGGTCATGTTTAAACTCTCTAAATAGTTGATGAAAGAGTTCAATGTCCAGGACCATCTTTGACTTTTAACATTCTTCCCCCTAATCGTGATCTTGATAGAAAAATGGAAGAAAGATGTTACTGTGATAAAGGATTTGTGCAGTGCCACAGCTACACCCTATAGTATTTTTAGCAATTTCATG
>WAAG01019593.1:21063-42075 GCA_013390105.1 Tichodroma muraria | reverse complement strand
ATAAAAATTGGCAGGGGTTGAAGAGGGTCAAAGTAGTCAAAACACAAGGTAGACTATTGCTTCTTTTGATTTATGTTATTCTGTGCACTAAAAAAAATAAAATTATAGCTCTTGTGGAGACTTTTTTCATTGAGAATAACACATTTCTAATTTGTTTTCTATAGACTTACGGGCATTTGCTCTGGGAGTTAGAAGCATTTATTTATTTATTTATTTATTTATTTATCTATCTAGTTTGGCAGGGGCAGAGTATCCCCAGCTGTTGGCAGAATATTCAAATTATCATTAGAGGGAACCTTTGTCAATCAACAGCAAGTGAGGGAGATGAATATTTCACCTTCCATTAGTGGTTATCTTACAATGTACACATCTTGTATTTGTCTGGAGTTTTAATTTCAGGCACCTTTTCTAAGCTACAGTTAGGTTTGGTAGCAGAAAGAAGTTGTTCAGTGAATTTTTCCTTTTGCATGTTTTACTTGCACGTAATGCAGTTAACTTCTAGAATTTCAGTACAAGAAAGATGCCAAACAGCAGATTCTTTTGAAACCAATACAAGAAAATCCTTGCAGGAAGGAAGTAAATTTTTTATGATGTAGTCAACTTTTCCACATATTGCTATTTACATGGTTAGTGTGTGGACTGCAAGCAAAATCATTTGGAATTGTAATCTTTATTTTCTATAATATGATAATGAAATCAACTACTATCCACTAGAATCAAATGAATTTCTCTCTGTTACTCCAGTGGGAGGAATAAAAGGGTTCTACTGGCTAAACTGCCAGGCTAATGGGAAAATCAAAACAAAATCAGGTCCTTGGATTGCTGGCAAATACAAAATGCTTATTTTAGACATAATGGTGGGCATATACAGATCTTGAAATCTTTTAAAATCTGATCAAGCAAGCTTTTTCCAAAGGTTTTTAATTTTCATCCATGAAAGCCCTACTGACTTCATATGGATTGCAGCTGGCTAAAGGGTGGGCATGTTCTTAGGCTGTACAATGGCATGAGACAGCAAAAACCTCAAAACTCTGAAAACGTCCAGACTTGATTACAAATTTAACAGGAGAAAAACTTCTGCTGTCCAGACAACTAAAAAACCATTTTTTTCTAACACTCTTTCACTAATATTGACAAAGATGACTCTTTTTTTTTTGTTAATCTAGTGAGGATCTGATTCAATACTCAGATTTTAGGACTTTCCCCCAGCATTCTAAGTGTTACATTGTGTAAAATGCACTTTGTATGTGTGATGGCAGAGGACTGACCTGCATACATGCCATCAGTATATATAATTTGGCAAGCATTTATATTCTAATTGAATAAATGCAATCCTTCACAAACACCTGGCTGGAAAGCTGAAGTGCAGCAGCATACAAACAGCAGGTTGTTTTAACAGATACAGCCAGCAAAGGGAAGATCTAATGTTAGAATGAGTCTACTATTCGTGATCTATCGTGCCAAGCCCTCTGGATCTAACAGCGGGACAATACTTTTTGTACCACTAATTAAGACTTTTTCAGAGATCTGGGTTTTTTAAAAAAGGAGCAAACCTTTTGGGGTCACATGGAAGACCACTCATGCATTCTGTAACTATAGCACATCACATGTAGCAAAGAGCGGAGCAGAGAGCTTGTTGGTTAGAAAACTATAATCCAAAATTTTTCTACATCCATTACATTTTGGGAATCAGGAGAACGATGAATTAAGGAGATGATCACAAAGGTCACAAGGAATTGCTGCAGTATTCACAAAATATGTAAATGCTGTGTAAGATGTAGGATCTTAGAACCAAGGCTCGGAACGAACACAGGAGCCACTCTGAGGCTGGGAGCTGCTCAGAAATTAGGTAAAGAACAAAGCTATATGAGAAATCCAAAAAGCATGAGATAGTCAGCCGTTAGAAATACCTGCAACCCATTAAAATCACGTGCTTAGCATGAATGATATGCCTTCCTGAGGTATCCATGCAGCAATCAGGCTCCTGTTCCCTGGGAGAGGGCACAGAAAATGAGCTGATTGATTCCTTCTTGCACTGAGCATTTGACTGGGGATAGCTGATCAGTTTATGGATGTTACACTGAGCACATTACTCTACACAGTCCTCGAGGACTCAGCCCTGGCAGGGGTGTCTGAGGGTGCCTGCTCAGGAAGGGCCTAATTCAGAGCTCACCAAACTCGGATTTCCACTGCCTGGGTTCTGGATCAGGCCTTTTCCATCCACCTGTCTGGAGGGGGATTTTCCATCCCAGTTCAGCTGTGAGATGCAGCTTTCCACAGTGTCTTATTCTGTCCATTTTTAGTGTGTTGCATTCTTCTAGAGCAAAATCTACCCAATGAAATGTACAGATTCTCTGTCCTGCTTATTAATAACATATCTGCACTCCCCACGTTTACCAAGGAAAGCACTCATGCCTTACCTTTCTTCTGTGTGTGTGCTCAGATTTGCATTATTTTGCTCAGGCATTTGCAAAGGTACCGTGCTCCGAGCAATGATGAAGAGCCGAGTCTATAATTTAATAATCCTCCTCTGACTAATTAGTATTCACCCAATGAATGAAGGGTTTTCAGAGGTCCAGTCAAAGGCCTAAGCACCGTTTAAGTCCAGCTTATTCCTCAAGGCACCTCTGAACTGAATTGGGCCCCATTTTATTAAATTACACTACAAAGACTGCCATGTCAAGTGTACTGATGCTGGGAGCCCCAACCTCGCAGGACCTCACACGGATAAGTAATCATCACTTATGCTAATAGCACATTTGACTTCGTGGGATGACACATGAGGATGGACTACTTACTTGACTAAGATTAGTAAGAACAGGCATGTTACACAGAACAAATGACTTCTAAATATCCAGCTGCAGCGAAGTGCTGACTCCCATCAGTGGGTGTTGAGGGTGAATGAAGGGCAGGATATGATCTCTAGAAACCTCGTTGAATGCTGTTATTGAATTGGTGACAGTTTTGCAGATTTCTAACCCGTAATAAGCCTCAGCTTTGCCTCCTCAGTGACACAATTTTCTCCACAGTTTTCCTGCTTTGCCTTCCTTTTCTTTTGCCATACTCCAACAATCCTTTAAAATTATTTTTTAACTCTTTCTTCTTTAATGTTTGAAAATTAATTTTGCAGGTTTGAAAGGTATCTAAGTAAGAGCCACAAACCACAAGCTCTGCTATTTACCTGAGCAGATTACTTGGTAGCCTCTCTTCACTGCCCTGCCAAGGTTCCTCCCCTCTGCTCTGCTGGGATCAGTGCAGTCTCTATGCTCATTTAGTCTTTGGCTACTCCCTTCAAAGCTGACAATAGGGGCATCATACAGGGTATAGCATTCCAGTGATTTTGTCTGATAAAATGCCCAGCTCTTAGGCCTCTGTTTAACACAATTTTGTTCCATACAGGTCACAGAAACAATCAGATTTTGGCCCGTATGATCTATAATGCCTTTGAACCAGCACTCCAGGAAGGGAAAAATCCTCATGTCTAACCTGACTTGCTTCCACTTAATCGTTTTTGATTTCATCTTGGTCCAGGGTTTTTTATTTCCCATTTTGTTTCCACTTATTTTAAAAGTATTTTGTTGCCCTCCCTACTTTTTCTATCCTGGTCAGAATTTTTAAAATTTTTCTTTTTATAAATCACTGACTCAAGAAGCTTATTCTGAGACTAATGTAGTAGTGACCACTGATGACTGGCTTCTAGGGATTTTATGAAGCCAAGGTTAATTTGTTCCTGAGAGCTGGAAAAGCCATGGATGGCGAAACATATTTTTGGTACATGCATAATAACTGTTATAAATATTGTATCCAACATCAAAATCCCAAACACACAACCTGCTTACCAAGGGACCCTTAAATCTAGTTTTGTTTCATTATAATGTAGAGTTCTGTATAAAAGCCACAAAGACCATAAGTATTATATCATTAGTAGTATTCTTAAGTGGGTATTTTCCTGTTTCTTGGGGGCTTGCAGCTCAGCTGTAATGATTGTTCCATGTGTGTGTATGTGCCTGGGTGTTTTGCCAATCACATCAGTGAAACAAAAATGCCCTAATTTCTACAACTTTGCTTTCATTGCACTATAAAGCACTAAAAGCAGAAACAGTTTCCTGAAGAACTCCTCCATAGCAGGCCCTTGAACAAGATGACTGTTTCTAATAAGCAACAGCTGTCGTTGTGGTTTTACTAGTCAAATGATTCATGTCTTTTGCTCAGAAATGATAAGTGGAACAAATGTTTACTTAGATATGTAACAGAGGAACAATTGAAAAATAGTAGACTGTCAAATAGAAATATTTTCCTGTTATCTGATCCTTGACAATTAGTCTGAACTGGTGTTTAGTCAGAAGGCAGTGTTGCAGTGGCACAGTTGGAATGGTGAGGAGTTCAGCTCACGGAGCTGCGCACACCGAGCTCGGCAGGGTGGTGCCAAGAGCAGCTCAGCAGATCTGAGGGGGCACAAGCACCTCTGTACACACTGCTACACCCCCACCCCCTTTCCTTGCAGGCTTCTCTCCTATATTTAGTCATCTTTGAAAGCGAGATGGTGAATTTACCATTTCTTCTCCTTTCTGCTGTCTTCAGGGAACACCGGAATGCTGCTCTGCTGCTTTGGTCATGAGTGAATCTCCTGGGTTGGCTACAGCTTTCCTGGGATCTCTCAGGGTCTTCTGGGAGCAGCAGAGGGAAAGTATTCTACTGCAGGAGATTCCAGGCTCAGTTCAAGGACAAAAAGATTTCATTACCCTTCAGATGTTGGGAAGGAGAGTCTAACAGAGCCTTGATGTATCTCTGCTGAGCCTGGAATCTGCTGCAGTCAGAGAGATTTGACACCCCTGTGCCACCTCTGGGCTCAAGGTAAATTTTTTTTAAATGCTAGAGGAAGCAGTGGCAAAATAATTCTTATGAGCCTAAAAAGGTAGCATCCATAAATGGTGTCAGCTGCCTTTGAAGGGAGATCTGGGAGACAAAGCATGGAGAAGGCCAAGGGAGCCTTGGGATGCTGAGTGTGCAAATGAAACCTGTGTGCATCTATAGCTTACTTGAACTTATATGGATACTTGCCTGTATAATAGGGTTTAAATCCACCTTTATTTTGCATAGTTTCTGGACTTTTTTGCTTTTCCAGAACTCTCTCTTCACTATCACTGTATGACACTGCTCTGCATTGTACAGAAAGATTGTCAGAACTTCTCTTTCCCATCTGTAAAATGGGGGCAATATTTCCTTTCTTCCAGCCTTTATTCAGCTTTCAAGGCTCCTGGGACCAGAATTCTTTTATTGAGTGTTTCTGTATTGTCTCATACAAGAAGACCCTGATCTCAGTTGAAGTTTGTAAGTATCACAGAAATATAAATGGATAATAATAAAGAAATTATTTTGACACAAGAATGGAATTTTATATTCTGAAGAGTGAAATAAAATATGTACTAAAGTCTACTAAAGTGTAACCATGAGATCAAATGATAAAATTCTTCTGGCAACAAAGAGTTGACACAAATTGTGAGATTAAACTGAACCAACTCAACGGAGGCTTGTTCTGGTGGTTTATTCATATAAAGTATATGAAAAAAGTAAGTGAGATGATCAAATTACCCTCACAGCATGGATTTTGACATGGATGTAGACTAACTGAGTCACTGGAGGACTGAGCAGGTGCGTGGCTCTAATTATACCCTCAGTCTTGTGAGGAAGGAGCAAACTTCCCAGTTGCTTCCCTGGTGGAGATAAGGTGTTATCAGCCATCAGCAAATGAGAGGGGAGAACAAGGACAAGGCACCTGATGGGAGAAAGAGGAGGAAAGGAGGAGGCAAAGAGAGCAGATTCATAATGCTACTCATCTTTTAAAAATGTACACACACCCGACTCTGAGCCATTTGGATGCCACTTCTCATACTCATTTCTGGTGTCTCTGAGTAACCCTTCCTTATGGCAAGGCACACAAAATTCATTTTTAACATTTTCTCTTTTATGGGCTCAGAGTGAGATATCTGGCTAAATATAATGATTTATTTGTTTATTAATTAATCAACAGGCACGCTAGGAGTTACAATCCAAACTGTCCCCACACACAGGTTTTTATCACCATATACTGTACCCCTAGGGATATACACATCTTTTTTTCAGGAGTATAAATGGACATTTCTATAAATTGCAACTACTTGGGTGCATGTAATATGCAATATTATTCATCTTTGTATTCCAGGTGAATCCAGACTAGACTACCAGCCTCTAGGGGAGTCTGCTTCATATAATTATCAGTATTCAAAGAATGATTGTAGATGTTGTAGCTTAACAGCAGGTGAATGGTCCTTATCTGAATATTAAATAAAGTGCAACTGGATTTCTGGGTTATCTCTGGCTAAATGTTTGCAAAGTCATTAGTGAAAGCATGCAGCTATAATCCCCACCACTCTTCTTACAAAGGATTTCCACTTTTGTTTTTAATTCCTTTACAGGGTGAATTGTTCATCTCCCCTTCCTATACACACAATCTTGTCCCTTGGTTGGACTACCAGAAACATCAAGGAAGCTGCCTTGTAAGTAGTACCTACACTTTTTATTTATTTTATTCCTAAACAACAAAAGAAACCAAGAGAAGAGTGACAAAGAGAAAGATTTATTATTTCCTCTAAGGACTATCAGAGCTCTGAGTGTTGGGAAAAAGCTCTGTAGTAAACTGCTCCTTTGTCCTCCCAAGTTCTGGGAACTTTAGCTCTGTGTTCAGTTTCCTTATTGCGTGATCTAAGAGAAGCTTTATGCATTTATTTAGTAAAACCCTTTCCTTAGTGTTCTAAAATGGGGGATTTAATATACTTGAAAACTGTTTTAGCAGCCTGATAGTGGTTGTTATATGAATATAACAGATAGTAGTTATGAGAAAATTAATGGAACAAAGGAAAAGAACAAACCCACCTCCTGCTGAGCAAAAGAGAGAGACCAGACTCTAGTATAGGAAAATTACTGGAGATAAAGGAAGAGGAATAACCATGGGGCCATACAACACAAGGGTTTTGAGGCACAAGTCCTGTTTCAGTCCCTAGATGTGAAGAACTCAGTGGTGCTACTTTCTAAAGAGGAATTCTCAAGACAGACATATTCTATGTCAATTAGCTGGGCCAGGAAATAACCCACCTCCTTTTCCAGGCACCACAAAAGCTTTGCACCCACCTCAGCCTGGACCATCAGTAGCAAAGAATCTTCTCACAATAACTGCAAATATTTTGTTTTAATTGAATATAAAAATAAGAGAACATTAAATATTTTTAGTTGAATATTAAAAACAAGCACAACCCCTCTGAAATAGAGCTACCGCTAGAGTAAGCTATATACTATTTATTTGTACAAGGACTCCCTTTTATTTTGAGCTGTAACACCTGCTGAGTTTTTGGTACTGGCATAGTCAACCTTCTTGAGTTTCCAAGCATTATACCTCTCACTGCTGATGTTTCAGGCTTCTGCAGGCTCAGGCAGATGTTTCTACACCTATCTGCAAGGCTTTCTGTTCACCTTTGCAGAAGTGCAGGGTAGAAATATTTTTTTTCAAAAAGGGAGGAAGGAAGAACACTGAGCACGATTCTGTGCTTAGCTCTGAATGATCCAAGCAGCCACAGTCCCAGGGATGACAGAATACAAGGGACTCTGCTTCTCCATCCAAAGTCCTGCTTCCTTCTATAGCAAGAAATGGAAAGAGCTTTTTCTAGCAGTCAGCACTTCTGTGTATCTTTTACTTAAAACTGAGTAAGAATGTAAAGCTAATGAATTTTGGAAGTGAGCTGGTTCACACTCTTCCAGCAGGAGATGGGTATCCTGAAGGTCTCTAGCTTTTCTAGCTTTATTCCTTGGGACAGCTTCAGTGGATGTTGTTGTGGACTCATTCTGGGCTTTGCACCTACGTTACCTCTGCCAGCAATTCAGGAAACAGCCTGGATATGTGAAGTAGTTTCAGTCCCATGTTCCTACCTATATTCATATGGAGTGAAGTGCACAATAACTAAAGTATCAGCTGTGTTATTCCTGTTTTCATAGTTCTAGAAAGACAAAAAAAAAAAAAAAAAGGAAACTAAGTAAGCAGTGTAAGCAGAGCTTTTTGGTTATGCTTTCAATGGAGATGATCTTTTAGAGGGAAGGGCTCTGCACATTCACGCAGGACCTTTAGGTACCACTTTAGCATTTCAGAGCTCCCTCCTCTAGGACCAGAAGTCTTTATTTTGACTGGAATAAACTACACAAGTAAACAACGGTTTTCTATTTGGCATTTTTATAAGTATTAAAAAACCCAAAACTCCAAACTTACACACACACTTCCCTCCCCCCTTCCCAAAGAAATTTAAAAGGTTCAGCCAAAATTCTTCTACATTGTTCAAAACATAAATTTTCATTCTTACTCAAGTGTGAGTCACCTGCAGTAACTGAGATTAGTTCTGATTTAACCTTAAAACCACCCATTTCCTGGTGTCACTTTTTAGCAGTAACTGAAGTGATGTTATTTGCATTTGCTATTATTTTTATAATCTCTTGAAGCACTTAAACACTTACTTATTTAAAAGTAACCCTTTAAGAAGCCTTTTGCACCTAGAAGTCAATGGCCAAATCCAAATCCATGTGAACCTGGTGGAAATTCTGACCCTTATTTCAATGGTGAAATCATAATTTGGTCGAATTTACAGTAAAGAGGAAGATGATTTGCTCAGGGAGTGATGAGGGTTGGCTTTGTCCCCGTCATCAACCACACACTGGCTGATTTAAGAGTGAAACTTGGATGTGCTCACAGAGGCAATCAATCATTGGACTGGATGTCCTTGTTCAGCCAGGCCAAGCAGTGGGACCAACACGGGGATGTAATGGGAGAGCAAAAAAAGAGTGAGTTTTAGAGAACCTGAGAATCTCTCATGTTTCTGTATAATATCCTGAAAAACTCAAAGCAGCCAGTTTACCCAGCATACGGCTCTTCTATAGCTGATTGACTGAGGCTGGACCTTGTGGTCTTTATTCATAACTTCCACCACTTTCAGGACCCATATTTGCATGCAGGAGGGCTGCACAGAACAGCCAGAATGCATGCTGGCTGCAATGTGAGGGTGACAGAGATGCTTCCCATCACAGATACAGACTCTTCCCCACTGCCTCAGCAGGTGCTGAGCAGGTCTCCTGAGCAGGTCTGTGATTTGGCAGAGTTTCTAAATATGTACAGACTAAAACACCCCCAGCAACGCAGGCCTGGTTTCAAGCACTGTGGTAAACACTGTAGTACATATTTTGCAATTGCACAATATTTACAGTAGGAATGCGGTTGTTTCCAAGTCTACAGCGCACAATCATCTGTCAGAGGCTGATGGGAGCAGCTGGTGAAGGTGGAACCTGTGCCCTGGGCTCCCCTTGAGCAGAGGTGCCTGTGGGCAGGGCCCTGGTGCTCTGCCACCCTGCCCTGCCTCTGCCTGCTGGCCATGCTGGAGGCTGGGATAGGGATGCAGGGAGGGTGGAGTGACACATTCTGGGCTTGCACCCACGAGCCAGCCCCACAGAGCCACAGGCAGTCCCTACAAACTGCAGCAGCTTCCATGGGACACGGGTGAGCCCTGACCCAAAGCCCTGGGTGCTGCCTGCACTGGTACCCAGCGTGTGCCCGGGTGCTCAGAGCCTTCCAGGAGAGGCAGGGGGAGGCCCAGAGCAGGTAAATCACTGCTAGCCATAGAAACATTCCTTTACAGGAGAAGGTGTGAGTTATGCAAATATCTACTCTATAAATCTCGTGTGTGGCTTTGAAGAAAAACAAAAAACCCACTTAAAAATTTGTTCCAAATTTGGCCACAGTATAGTTTTGTTAGTTCAAAGAAATGAAGCTAACTTTATTGTTATTTGTGTTTGGATCAAAGAAAACTATGAAAATAAACATTAGACAGAATGATAATCAACACTGGAAGAGAAATGTTTACTAAAGATTTTCTTCTGTGTTCTCTTACCAGCATTAATAATATTTTCTTTTTCTAAAGTTTTCTTGCTTCCTTCAAAGAGATTGATTTCAGCAGAAAGAACAAACATATGCAAATAAACTGAATGATGTTATACCCCCTGCCCCTATCCCCCCAAACTGCATCAGATAATTCCATATTGTTAGTCTGCATTACATTTTTATCAGTTTTTTGTCTTAATCAGATATGAAGCTCTTGCAGTACATCTCTAGAACTGGGCTGTGACCCTGATGTGACTCTACAGCACAGAAGCAGCCCTAACCCTGCTGTAATCTAATAGTTCAAATTTAACGGATTTGTTTTTTCAGTGGAAATAATGGCTTCCTGTCACAAAACAGAGACACAGATTACATATCTGATAAATGGCTTTGGCATGATTTTTTCATGTAACGCACAATTAACAGTGCCTTTCATAAGATTCATGGTCTAAGGATTTGGTGAAAGCATGAATAAGTTCATTACTATGCCTTTTCTTAAAAAAAAACACCCTACATTTTGGCTGATGTTTTAAAAACAAATATTACTTTTCTTAGATAGAGATCACCTATACTTTCCAGTGTTAATTTAGCCTCAAAACACTATACTGAAATTATTGCCACTGAGTGCTGATGTATTTTTTTTCATGAGGCATATAATTATAATTGATAACCCAAAATGGAAATGGGATAATTTTGGTTTTATAAGCTACCACCCATACGGATACTGCAAATTTCCACATTACAGCTATAATTGTTTTTTGTCATGCCATAATCCCCTAAACATTATCAACTAATTAATAGCTGAACAATATGTAAGCAGATATGCAGTTCAATGGATAGAAATAGATATTTTGAAGGAGGTTATTATCTGCAGCTTGGTTTTGAGGGCACACAGCTCAGAACCGCTTCTGCTGCCTTTGCTGGTTATCTTATCTTCAGGCCACCCAACCACCAGCCTTACCCTGTGAGTTGCTAACTCCCAGCACTTACAATGAGGTAATCATCACCTTGTAGTGGCGTGGTGTGAATGCTGGTCAGATGGCCTGTATTTTATTAACAGAAATAGGGTCACAAGTCAAATACATGCTCGGGGTCAGTAAGCAAATACAAAAGAACATTAGAGGAACAAAAGAATGTGACTGGAGGGGTAAAATCCCACTGGGGGTTAATCGAGCAGAAATGTATCAAAGAATGTAAACTACCCTTTCTTTTGTTATTCATCATATGGGACGTAGTTCCTGTGTCCCGCTGATTCCAGTCAGATAGGGAGGGCATCATCTCCAGAGTGCTGTCCTTTAATGAGCTCCTTGGACACAGAAACTGCCAATAATACTCCTACCTCTGCTATTACTACTGCTACTACTCTTAAAACGATAACAAAAATAAGAATTAAAACCACTTAGCATAAATATATAGATCAAAAGATTTGCTTTGCCTAAAATTGCACTATCCAATGACTGCCTACAAAACTAAGAGAAAAACAGCATTCAGTGTCACTGCTCTGGGAATCTCTTCTGCCTCCAACATGAAAAGACTGGACCAAGAACTGTCTCCACCAATACACTGATTTAGCTCCAGCTTGAAATGTAAATGAATTAATAAAAGTATTTCTGAAGAGATGGTATTGCATTGGCACAGTTTTAGTTTTTCTAAGAAAGACTGTCTTTTTGAGTGACATAATAACAAAAAAGGAGCCAGCAGCCTGATCAGCACAGTAAGTACTGGACTTGGTAGGGCCCAAATGGCAGCAGTCAAAAAAAATCATAGGGTACTTACCAAGCAGCAGCTGATTTTCTCTTCTGATACATGTTCATCGCTCTTTCTGTGACAAGAAGCAGAAATTCTGTCTTATTTGAACTACACACATTTGTCTAATTCTTTAAAATCCCAGCAGTAGAAAGATTCCCTTTTCATCAATTTCCATTTATTATGCTTGTAGCTACATACTGTAATATGAATTCTTTTATCCATGTATATGGCACATCTATAGATTTTATGTTTTCACACATCACATGAAAAGCATATTTCAAAACTATTGCATTATCGTGTGCCAGAAGAATATTGCTGTGGGAATGCAGACACATTACCAAAAGTACAGTATAAAACAAGGAAGTGAGAGTCAGGAAGGAAGGAATTCTTAGTTCTATAACTATGCGCCTTTGACTTACCATGCAGTGTTCATCAAGCCTCTTAATCTTATTTTGGCATACTTTATATACAAAATAAGCAGTATGTCCTTCTGCAAGGCTGAAATAAATGTTAACTGGTTCAATCATGCCCTTTGAGAGGAAAATTGGAATTTCTGTCATCAACACCAAGATGAGCCCAATCAGGCTCAGAGGCTGTAAATCTTTATGTGCCAAAGAATAACACTACATAGATGAAAATTTCATGGCCAGTCACAAACTGTGGTAGATGACTGAAGGATTAATGTGAAATAAAATACAGGAAATTTAAGTTTTCCTTTAACTGAAATCGTTACCTCCCCAGCTATCTATAGATGCTTTCCCATACCATTTATTTTCACACATTATGTCCCTCCTTCTGGGATATATGTATTTCATCCTGCATCTTTTAGCAAAGTCTGTATCTAACTTATATATTGTCCCTTAAGTTTAAAACTAATTTTGTGCTTAAGTGCTTTGCAAGATTGAACCTTCTTGGGGCCACATGCAGGATTTTTCTCCCCCTGGGATGATGGGAGCTGTGACAGTGTTTGCACACTGTGTCAGACCTGAGATCAGCTGCCAAGTGTGGACACCCACAGAAGGATTTTCTTTACAGAACTATCTTAAAAATGGAAATGTCTGTCTCCTCCAGCTATACTGGCAGACACTGTTTACCCAAAGATCCAGATACACAAGACCTTGTTATCAACTGCAGCTTTTACACAACTTTCAAGTAAGTTAGTGGGTTGAAAATCACACATTTTAGAAATATTTCCTGAAGAATGTGATCATATTATCTGCCCTTGAAAGTGTTTAATGTTGCATGTTCATTACATATTTTCATGTTACTTAGTTTAAAAGGTTTTTAAAAAATACAAATTGCCACAGAATGGATTTATAGGTGCTTAGAAAGTAATAAGAAATATCTGATACACAAAAAAGAAAAACTCATAGCTACACTTACACACAATTTTTTGGGGTTTTTTTAGTGGATTTCTAAAAAGCCACTAGCAAAGTGTCCTTCCAAGGTTTACATTTCAGGTGTTTGAGTAGTTTCTTTGGAATACCATCCACTGAAACACAACGTTCTGAAGTCTTTCTGCTAACTTAATGTAGAAACACTACTGAGAAGAGTTAGCTTTTTAATGATGTGGTCAAAATATTTTAAGAACTATCACTTCAGGAACCGTAACTAATCAATTTGCACCTGTATTATGTGGAAGAGACACACTATCCACTTTGCACAGCAGTGCTGAGATGTACTGAGGTTTACATAATGCCAGCAACCTGTATTAGTACTTAAAGGCTTGTGAATAAGAATTTTACTGCAGTTACAACATATACATTGGGCTCTTCTAGTAAATTGATCACTCAAATAAAAAGAAAGGAATGTTTTTGATCTGCAAAGAAGATGAGCAAAATGTAAGCCTGCTCATCTTAACTCTGCATTAAGGAAAAAAATGAACTTTGATCTATCATATTGCAGAGCTGCTTGTATTTCAATGCTAATTTATCAATTTTTAATAGTCAAAGCTCCCAAGTAGTAAAAGCTCCTTAGAATTCCTAATCTAACAGCCATTATTTAAAATTTTTATTCCGTACGATCTACCGTTCGGAAGCAAGAAAGTAACATAATTTAAGGATTCTTTCTCTTCTGTGAGTTGATGGAGTCCAACGCTACTAATTTTGTTCTTCCTCATGCTGGTGCTCAAGAAGTTCAAAATCCCACCTCATTATATCTGAACCTTTCTTAGCAAATCCAGCAGACAGCACGCAGTGCATCAGCAGCAGGACTGAGTCAAGGCCAGGATGCAGCAGCAGCAGCCTCCAGCGCATCCTTCCTCCCGCCGGGATGGGGCAGCGCCGGTGCCGCCCCTGCCCTGCCGGCAGTGCCCGCTCCAGCCCGGCCCAGCCGGGGGCTCCCAGCCTGCGGGGAGCAATTAGGGAGCTCTGGCTGTGCCCCAGCCACCACGGTGCTGCAATTTGTCTGTATGGGGACGGAGCAGGTCCCTCTGCTTCCTCCCCCAGCACCTGACGGGTGGGACAGTCTCTCCCGAGGCGGTGGATCCAGCTCCACGGCAAGTCCCAGTTTTCCTGGGCAAGGTGTGCCCTGTATTCCTAAGACAATGGAGAGTGAGGATACTCAGCACCCTGTGGGCCTATCACACAAGTGAATCTAAAATAAGCTTAAGACCGTCTTGTTTTAAAAAGGTTACTTTGGCAAGTCCAAAGCACGAAGAGAAGCATTTAAGACTGCAGATCTAAACTTGCATGTTGTTATTGCCAGACATGAAAGCCTAAGGTCAGAATTCAGAACTCAACCACTCCAAATCAAAAATGCATCAATGTATTTGCTAAATGGAAACCCCACTTGCATCACATCTTATCATAATGTCACAAAATGCACAAAATTACAAATCAGTTTTAAGGCAAAATACATGACAGCAAAATATAAGTACACAAAAACTACATTAAATATCAGTTTTCATTTGTCCCTACCACTTCAACTTACCTCTCAGTTCCAAACTCCTTGCTGCAGTGCACAGCTTGAGATAGTCTAAGATCCATTTTAGAGTGGACTGAAATATAAATGACAGTTCGCACTACACATGAACATAGACAACTGTATAAAATATTTAAATAAAGACAGAAAAGAACAGAGGAAACCAACAGAGCCTTTGGCAGACCCAGCCTTTGGGAATTTAGCAGCTTGAGATTCATTGCAAATTTCATCTTTAATGTTATTTTTAGTTCAATATTTTGTAGCACTCAGAAGTAAATCTTTGTGTGCTGTCTCTCTCCTCCTGCTTGTGTTGCTCCCTTTTCTGATCTTTTCTTTTAAAGAAACTTAATATATTTTCAATACAATTGATTTGTGACATGTTTTGTGATATTTGTTAAAGTTATCCTGTTTCTTCATACGGTTCAGTGAAAACCATTACACTGTTGTGTCTTTTAAGGTGCTGAACAATGCTTGTCATAACTGAACAAAATGAGACCCCCCCCCAACAGTCTTTGTTCCATCACACCTTGTGTTGCACCAAATTCTCTGACATTAATTTTGATTCTTTGGTTAGAGTCAAACTCTTTTTTTTAACCTCTCACTACTGTTCCAGATGCTGCCATACACAGTGCATCTCCAGAGCAGTTTTGATTTTATCCTGGAATCTGTCCTTTGTCTCTCTCCTCAGCAATCTGACTGGAATGATACACAAAACACAGGGCTGGGGGTGGTGCAGGAGGATGTTGGACAACTACCAGCTGTAAGAAAATGGAAATTGCCAAGTTCACACCCTAATCCACCCCACTTTAGGTTGCTGCCTGACCATGCTCAGGTGTCTTGTACAAAGCCTACTGCTATTTTTTAATGGTCTTTCCAGACCTTTTCCCTTCTTGCTGTTGCAGAGAACTCAGTGAACGTATTCTCCCATCACTATGCTTCTGGTTTAATAGTTGTGCCACAGAGAATGACCTTAAAATGGGCTGTTCCACATCTCACAGAACTGAAACCAGCACCACGATGTGATGCGAGATGGGAACCCCACAGGACATATAAAATAAGACTAAGGCTACTTATCTGTGCAGTATGAAGATTGTAAAACTAATTTTGCTTTAATTAATTTTAATTTCATCAGGTTGTAGTTGGAGTCAGGATTTTCTCCTTTTTTCACTGAAGTGTTCACGAGAGAAGAAAGAGGATCTTGCCTGAACACAAGGCTTTAAAATTGAAAGAGGCTTTTTTGTATCAAAAACCTGATTTCTAACATAAAGAGACATCATTTAATATTTCCCACAAATGCAAGGACTAGGAGCCTCTATGAAATGACCAGGCATCAGTCTTAAAACAAACAAAAGAAGTATTTTATCCTCACAGTGAGTAATGAAATTACAGAACTCATGGCCACAGGATGGTGTGGAGGTCAAAAGTGTAAATGGACCATAAAAGGGATTACATGAAATCATGCAAATGAAATCCATCACTAGCTACTAAACATGATGATCAAGATCCAGCCTCCAAATCAAAATGTCTCTGACACTGATCCTCAGAGGGCAGGAGCACACAGGGGAAGAAGAATTGCTCTGTATGAGAGATATATCAGAGTTCATACACTTTTCCCCCAGACATTTGCTCCTCTCACTCTCACAGGGAAAGCACTGGATATTTTGTCTGACTCGGTGGCAGCTACTGTGTGTGTTCTAAAGTCTTCAAAAATCCAAACTCATTTTATTTGACACTGTATGTTTTAGAAATGTTTCCATTTTAAATTCAAGATAATTAGGGGGAAAAGACTGTAAAGAGTCAAACAGAGGACAAAAAGAAACAAGAGTACCCAGAAAAGATGGAGTTCAGAACATTTTTCATGAAAGTCCTCTTTTGCCTTAGAATTGTGCGTCAGGGTCTAATTTTGCACTACAGAAAAAATATTTCCATCCAATTGGAAGAAAGGAAGACCCCAATACACAAACCTATGCGGTGCCCACCTTCCAATGCTGCTGAAAGTCTGAAGCAACCTGGCAGAAGCATTCCTGTAAATCTGAAATGGGTCCCCGTGGCCTCTGCAGTGCTGAAATCACCGCTTGCCGTTGTTTTCACTGCATTGAATCATTTGGGCCTCTCCCTTTCTGTGTGAGTCAGGTTGTGAAAACTGAGCTTTCTCTGGCCTCTAGGATTCATAAACACCTGCCCCATTAACCCGCTTTCACTCTTTGTCTAATGACAACCACAAGTAATGACCTGACTCAAGTCGTGTCAATATTCTGCCAAAAACTACCATTTTGCCCTCTTAGCCACCTCCTCCCACCCACCCATAGGTTATGGAACTGTGGGATGGTTGCCAAAGAAACGCAATAAAAAGTAGGAAATGACACATACAAATAAAATTCACTTACCTAAAAGCCCTGTTCATCAGATCTCTTTGTGCTGCCTCCACCCCCACCATCCACTCCTCTACTTCCAGCACTTGTTTCTCCTCTCTTTTCATTTCCTCTTCCTTTGCTGGCTTTTTTATTCACATGTTCTACATTCTGTACTTTCTTTTTCTTCTCTTTTTATGCCCTATTTTTTTTCTTTGGCTGAAACAGAATAAATGAATGCTTTATAATTTTCCCTTGCTTTAGAGCTGGTAAAGAATTATGGTGTCACTTTATCATTTTTGCTCCCTCTTTTTTTCTACCACTACTTTTGTTGTTTTGTAATTTTTTGCTGGCCTTCCACCATAGCCATCAGTCCCTCCTTGCAAGTACTCCTTCCTCAATGACTTCATGTCCTCTGTGCTATGTCCTAGTGCAGTCTGAAATGATCCAGATTTCCAGGTGGATTTTTGGGCATCTGAAGTTTTGATGGTGGAGGGAGGTCATCCCAAACACGTGAGGCAATGCTGATTACTTCTGATGGAAAGTTTCTGGGTGCACAGCTGTGGCTTTAGGGAGAAACAGGGATGTGAACTGGAGTGGAGCACAGTCCTGTTCCAGTGGTCAGGGGGAAACATCCCCCCTTGTTTAACTCTGAGCCACTTATTTCACTCTTATTTCCATGGCCTTCAAATGTTCTAAATCACTGCCTGAGAATCCATTCCTGAAATCTGGAATCTCTACCCTCATGGATGGCTCTCCTGCCAAGACTACACAATATTATGAATAGCACTCTGGTTTAGCTTGTGGTTGCTCACATTTTCCTGGTACTTAAAACCCCTCTGAAGACTGCCTGTGGACCTCAGCAGGATTTTGCTGCTCTGATTTGGGCTGTGCTTGCTGCAGGAGAGCCTGGCCCATGTTGAGCTGTGTCCCCTGGAAGCTTTGCAGGATCATGTCTAAGCACACAGTGACCACAAACTGGTGCTCTTCCAGGTTTAGACTGGCTATAAACCACTGAGCACATTTGAATTCATCCCTGTGCCCCTTCCTTCCTGTTAGGTGTAAGTACATTCAAGACTTATAGGGAAAAACATTATTTCAGGTTTTTGAGATAAGATGGTGAAAAAATGGAAGCAGCACTAGTTTTAGTATATATTCTCTATGCTCAGAATTGAGAGAATGGGGGATTAGGTCTAAAGTAACAAGCAGAGAAAGGGAAAGCCTGACTAGCTGAGAATTTCATGCTGTAAACATTATTCTAGAAATAATCTTTTTGTGTTTCTGTTCTTTACCTTTTAAACAGCACAATTACCCATGACAATATCAATTGAACAAGACATTAAAAAGAACCCACACAAGCCACCTTAATGAAATGCCATACACAGCTCAAACAACAAAAAAGATTCCCATTTTGGGGGCTTCTCTCCATTTATATTAATGATCAGTTTTTCTGTGGAAGAATTGCACAATATGGGTTTTTCCTGCTTGTTCATAATAGGTCATTCATTAAAGAAAATACTGGGAAATTATTTTCTGTGTCGGTGGCTACAGGATGCCATCTGCGAGCTGAAAAAATGAACAGAAATCAGACCAAAAAAAAAAAAAAAAAATTTACTAAAAGCATGAAATTAGTTGCACTTAGGGAAGGAAACCGGCTGAATACTTCCACAGTCGCAGCCCCTCAGACGGGCTGCAGTGGTTTGGCCGTTCGCAGCGGGGATGCTGCGCTCCGGGGCTCCTCACCAGGCGCTCCCGGGGCTCTCCGCGGCCGCCCAGCCCCGGCTCCCGGCGCCGCACGGATGCTCCGGGCCGCCTCCCGCTGCAGCTCCTCCTGCCTGCTCGCTGGCACTTCTCCGCCCCGCTCCTTCCCGCCGCCGTCGCTCCAAGGCGCTCTCTGAGCGGCCCTGCGACGCGCGGCGGCCGGGATACACCGGCGGTTCTCCTCCCCGGCTCCAGAAACAACGGGCACAGCAGAAAACCGCTGAAAACGTGAAACTGGCTGCTCTGACTCCACTTCCAGGGCGGTCGAAGATTCAGTGCTCATCATTTCGGGGTTAGGTGGATGGCTTAAGTTTGAAGGAGGTTGCCTACATCAGCTGATAAGGAAATCATAACAGTATAGGGAGAAATATATTAAGATGAATATGGCCATATGCCAATTTTTCCCCCTCATAAATAAGATCCTTGTTTACCAAATGTTCAGTTTTGGTTATGTCACTATAAAAATCAAGCAGCTGGTAATTCAGGCTTGATTAGCAGGTCTCCAGTTTTGATTAGTAAATTACTGTAGTAATCAAGGTTAATTCTCATTTCAGAGCTATGCCACAGATTTTATTTCTTCCAGACAACTGGGTTTATCATTCTGGAGAAAGAATATTTTAATAAATATTACAAAAATATCCAGAAATAGATTTAAGAAGCAAATCCAAAGGGGGTTTGAAAAAATGGGGAATCAGAGGAGCAATGCTCTTCAAACATGAAATAGTTAATGTCCTAGGAATAAAATTCCAAGCTGCAATTTTGCAGTAGATTTCCACATAATAGATGCAGAGATTGCATTGCTAATTCCCTTTACCTAGTGTTTCTATTTCTATCTTTAAAAATTGTTTTCTTTGGATCTTCATCTTTCATTTTAAAGAAAAAAAAAACAACAGTATACAGAGAGGCTTAAAAAGAAGCCCAAGAGACCATTATTAGTATAAAGATAAACTGTAGAATGGATTCTAACTGAGCCAGAAAACATCACTGTAGAATTTACATAAAATTTAGTCTACAACCAAACACATTTCACATCCAGTTCCAGCTCATCTCATTATGAATATTCAAGCTTTAGAATGACCCACATGTCCCATAAGTGAGCAAGAGTCCCCAAAAGCCATCATTGTTGTTGAAAAGGCACAATATTAAAAAACACTGAGAATTCATTGGGGATTTTTTTTTTTTCCATGAAACTTTTTACTAAATCTTTAGCCTGTAAATGCTGCGATTATTTGGGCATACAAGTCTGTCAGGGATTTGAAGCTGGGTAGCAAACTCTTATATGTTTTTTAATTAGGATGATATTATTATTTTCTAGTCATAATTCTGGGTCAGATTCTGTGTATCTCTCTCACATCACTTTTGTATAATTAGAGACTAAATTATCTAAAATAAATATGAAGTTTTGCTTTATCTACTCAGTACTGCATGTTTTTCCCAGATAGGAAGAATAGGCAATTTTTAGATCTACCATAATATTCCACTCAAAATATTGAGATAAATTTCTTCCCAATAACACAGGAAGAATCGACTAAAGAAGCTCTAAAATATATGTATATAGAGACTAATTACTGAGAATTCAGTAAAAACTGAATTCAGTACAAAATTATGCAATTCCTATGTTCTTTGAGGGAAAAATAAAACCAAAACCACAAACCCCAAATCCCTTTTCTAGAGAAAACATGCCATACCCTTTCGTAAAAGGCTAAGGAGGAACCTGGAATTTAATTTCTGTTCTCGTATTCCACTGGACTAATTTTGCTACGAGCAGTTTCTCTATGCCAATGGGAATGGGGGGTTTCGGATCAGACCCGGTTCAACTGTGCTCCTAATTCAGCACCTTGTTCCTGATGATGGCAAGCAGAAAATGCTTGAGAAGGTTCCCTCCCAGTGCTAGAAAGTCAATAGCTGTCTTATGGCCTGAAGCAAGGAGATCCTTGTCCTTCCTGCCTCTTTCCCCTTACAAAGAAGTCCTAGATATTTAACTTTAGGTCTTATCTGCATGGTTCATTTGCAGCCCAGCATCTAATGACCCAAACATTGGCAGAAAGTGGAAAGCAACCTGATCCGTGAACATTTATTTAAGATTAACACTTTGTTAAAATAACAATAAATTTCAGTGGAAAGTAAGCATATACAGGCTGGATTTACTGAGTATGTTAAGACTTGTCTTGCTTTCACACATCAGCAACTTAGGAAGCTCCAAAATTTGCAAGAGAAGAGGAGAAAAACATATTTTCAGCGAGAAAGCCTGTAAAACAAATATTATACCGTGGGGCAAAAAAA
>WAAG01019593.1:3992-21046 GCA_013390105.1 Tichodroma muraria | reverse complement strand
AAAAAAAGGCGTGTGTACTTTTTGTAGTCTGTCTTAAACATGCAAGACAAGATTCACCTGGGGAAGGAAGGGGTGGAGTGTGGGGGAAGCAATTGCAACCAAGCCACTGCATCAGTAAGGGACTTCCACAGATTTCTGGCTGGCTTCCAGTAGTGCAACAGCTCCTTGAATCTGGCAGATTTTACTCATTGCTTTTGCGCATGTTTTTATTTTTGGCTTTGGCTTTCCTCTCCTTTGCAGCTCTTCCAAGTTCCACAGGAGGAAGCACACAGCTGTCATTCCTCAGGAGCTGCACAGGAGACAGTGGCCCCTGGAACCACCTCTCCCACCAACACTTCTGATGCAGGCACGTACAAGGAGCTTGAGCTCCATCCCCAGCTCCTCTCCCGGCCAGACGATTCCCCAAGACTGTGATGAATTGTAACCAGCAGCTTTCAGGCTGTGGTTGCAGTATGGATAAAGATATATTTGAGGATATTAACAAAATTCACAGTAACATTTAAAACTAAAGCCCCCAGAAGTTTTGTGTTGCCCTGGTGGGAGATAAAAACTTTGAATGGGAAGGAAGAACTGCCTCTAGACACCTTGGACAGAGAGAGGGTGGCCTACAACTGACTCTGCTGGGCATTTACCACCCTTTGCCAACTTCCAAGCAATCAGCAAAAAAGGAATATGATCAGGGAGTCACTGCAATCTTGTTATCCCCTGCAGAACAATAGTTTTCTTAAGAGCAGCCTGGCCTAGTGTAAATGAGAAAAGTCATAAGGTTCTTGGAAAGGTATTTATTTTATCCACAGGTAGGATTGCAACACTGAATGTGATAGTCTCTATTCAGGGTGATTAATAATATGTTATGTTGCTTGTTTTGAGTAAAGACTATAGGCCAACTCCTGCCCTGGCTCAAATCCCATTGAATCAATTGTTTAGCCTAAAAAATGGATTACAGGATGTGGTTATAATTTATGCATATAAAAATGTAGAGGATTCTGCTTTAGAAAGAGTAATATTTATTTATGTGCACTGCAGTAGTGCCTAGAACCCGAGATGCTTCACTCAGGACAGTATCCAAATGCACAGGAATTCCAGGCATGGTCTGTACCCCAAAGAGTCTTTGATCTAGGCAAAAGACAAGTGACAGCAAACAGATGGGGAGAGGGGCAGAAATGACAAGGTAACTGGGAGATAATTATGATCACTATGCAGTCACAGCACATCAGCTGCTTAACCACTATCATTTTTTTAAGGTGTCACAGCAGAGGAGAGTTTTAAGGGAGGATGTGAAGAAGGGCAAGTGTATTAGCTTGGCTGATTCTTATAGGAGTGGACCCTTGCAGATGAAAAAAAATGACTAGAGTCCAAAATTTAATAAATCAATATTTCAAACAAATATCTGTTGTGGGTGGTGGATACACATTGATATGTCAGTACCTCGTGAGTGTAATAGGGATAAGCAGTCTTGGGAGAGCCTATGAGGGCCTTAAAATATCCATAGGATGGTTTTGGCTGCAAGAGAAAAGAAGGAGCTGCTGAAAGGGTGCACATTGGAAGAGGGAGATGATAAAATACGAACGTTGAAAATGCACCCCTGCAGTGGAGTCAGAGGGAAGGGCAGGGTATGTGCCTGCCAAGGCCGGGAAACTGGGACTCGATGCTGGGCTTCAGATTTGGGTTTGACCTCGTCGAAAGGTCAGACAGGAGGTACAAGAATCAGATGGTTTGTCCTAGCAAGGATAAATCCAGAGAGAAAGATGTAGAAAGACAAAATGTCTAGAAAGACACAATATCTAGAAAAACATCAGGCCTAGAACCTGAGACAGTGATGCTAAAACAGTGATCACAGCTTTAGTTTTTGTTTTGCAAGACACTGCTGGCATGAGAGTCCCTGCACTTAAAAAGGGGAGCATTTCTGAGACTTGCTGTACTTTAGGGCGTGAACAAAGTATATGGAAAAGTGAGAAAAACAGATGACAGAAAGAACAAAAACTCCTCTTTAAACATTTTATGGCGTTTTGGTTTACTTTTTCTCCCTACAAAGTTACTAAGGCTTATAGTTCATTAAATAAACCGCTGAAAACAAACTATTTCTTTTTGTCACACATATATGCTCAGATTTTGTGTGTCATTGTGGGAACTGAATAAAAGAAACTTAGGCATGGAGCTGCTTACACAAACTTGTAGGAGTAACTTTTGGAGAGCCTGAGCATTTGCAACTCTAATCTTCCTGTGAGCAAAAATAGAAAGGACACTGCATGCTACTGAACAGCAATTTTTATATTATAAATATGTTTAGGTGGTATCTAAATTACCACCAGAGCTCTGACCTTGATTACAAATGATCATAAAGTAAAGAATACTTTGAAGTGTCCCAAATTGTAGATCAAAATGCTTGTATATTCATCACTTTGACTAAGATCCAGCCAAGATTTTCTTGGCTAATAAAGACTGTAAATTAAATAGAAAACAGGCCCAGTAAAGAGAGGTCATGGCTGCTTTTTTAAATGCTTACAGTCCTTTAGGGCAGGATGTCTGTGCTGCTTTAATTGTTTAGAGTTTCACTTTCTGCCATGGGAGCTGCAAATGTGCAAGCCTCTGTCTCATAATGCTGCAATATAAACCTCCATTTAAACTTGATGGGTCCCTTCTCATTGGAGTTTTATTTTCCAGGCACTTTTGTGATGTGCTCTTTTATGAGCAGTGTGAATAAATATGATGGCAATATTACCTATGCAAATGGGCAGAACTAAAATGTCTAGGGTTAAGAAAAAACAACAAAAAATCTGTTTTAAAAGAGAACCAAAGGCGCATTAGCTACATTTTTCTTATTTTAATAATGAGTTTATTCTTGCCAGTCAGCATTTCTCTGCAGCACAAACTACCCATGGTGTGATTGGCAAAGTGTGAAAGTGAACCTAATTTCAGTCTTATTTGGATTCTTCAGTGTGTAGGTGTGTGACCACACTGGGACTGCTCAGCAATCCTAACTTTTGGGAGGATCTGGTGCTTTCCCATCCCACCTTCTCCCAGTCCACATGGAGAGGCTGCCTGGCTGTGCATGATAGTGTGCAAACAGCCATCCTGCTGTATGAGTACCTGTGATTTACCACACCATCCCCAGCAAGGGTGTTATGAGCAGAGCTCTACATTCCCTAATGAGCAGATTTTGCTTGTTTGAGGACTCTCCAATGAATCAACTTTTCAAAAGTCTTGAATGCCACTCAAAATAAACATCTTTGGGGATCATGGGTTTAAAATATAGAATAAATTCCCACTTCTAAGCCTGCTGGAAGTCGAGCTCCCCAGACTCTAAGCGGTTTCTGTATTTAAGTGATAAAATCATTGTGACTCACCAGAGCAGGACATTGGATGATCTCCTATCCTGTCACTTTGTTTGCCTGAAAAGGAGCCAAGAATGAAGATTTACAAAGCAGATTATGGATTTTGTACATCTCAGTGAAATTATGTGATTGTTAGAGAAAAGTGAGCTGTCAGCTCTTCGTGATAGTCCTTGCAAGGGGTGTAATGGACAGACAGGAGATGGGAGAGCTTGAATGCATTGTGTGCTACTGGTAAAACACCCCATCCATACTTACACTAAATTAAAATTTCAGTTGTGCTATAATCACTCTACAATAAAGTGCAGATTTCTCAGGACTGCCCCAGAGATTAAGCTGTTACTAATTAGGATGTCATGATATTATTTAGTTCAAGACACTCTTTCGGGGGAGGATAGTGCAGCAGAAAACAGACAATAGCCAGCACTTCACGGGATAGCACAGCTTCTCTGTAAAATTCACACTGCTTCTAGTGATTTTTTCCTATTCTCTAAGCTGAGGGTTGGCCAGATTCTGTTTTTTAATTACATCATTGTAAATCTGCAATAAGAATACAAGAGTGCAATGAATTGATGAGGATTTTGTAAAAAGAACCCAAAAAACCCAAACAAAAACCACTGAGGTCACAAATGAGACTTTCTAATGTTCCTGTATTCTGCACTGTGCTTTCTATTTACCTCCTTCCTTGCCTCTTTCCTTTCTCAACCTCTGTACTTATTTTATTCCTTCCTCTCCCACCCATTCTTATTGATGTTTTTTATGGCTTTGGGTGGGTGGTTCACTGGCATTAGGAAGAAAAGCCATACAAAAATATATCTACACATAGTACCAGCCAGAGCACCTGCCTCCTTTTTCTTGGTTGCCTCAATGTCATTATGAAACAAGCTATATATTTATTATTTGAACAGTATTAAACAATAGAAAAAAAAATGTGGTGCCCTACAGAGAGAGAAAAGGAGCAGTTAAATGAGTACCTTAATTCCTTGCTATTGAGAAGCTGTTACTATAACAAACAGCAGCAAGACTTTTAAATCAGGCCTTTGGAACAAAGCATTCCAGTGTCACTTTTACATTAGTGATTGCAGTTGATGTCATTTTCACAAAACAAAATTATAACCAAAATGGATATTTCAGGTCAAAGTGCCACAAAGAGTATATAGATACATTTCCATCAATAAATCTGCCCTCTTCCTGCCCTGACATAAGTGTTCAACCCCTTGTGATTGACGTTTTTACCACTAAATTATACTATGTCTGCTTCTAGAAGAAATGTCTCCATTACAAAATTAGCTAACCATCAACATAACATAAAATAACTTCAACATGGTGTCATTTCACAAGAATATTGATTCTCACAGACTTACTGGATTAAATCCTGGTTTCCCATAAAAGGAGCAGCCATTATGTCTTTGGTAGACAGAAAAATATATATCGTGGAAAGATGTATATCAGGGTGATTAAAACTTCATTGCTGAGCTCAGAAGCACAAGATTTTGTCCTGTGGCAACCTGAAATAAAGAAAATGGTCAAATTATAAATAAGAACAAGGCTAAAAACCAGCTACAAGTCTGTCATTTTATTTTCTTCTGCTGGAAGATACTTTTGACTATTGGTTCCACAGGAAAAGTCATCAGTTATTCTAGATTTATTACTGAATCTGCCAGAATCTTTTCAACACTTTGTGCATGTAGCTTTTCCTTCATTCACCTCACCTTTAGTGCTAACGCCTCACACGTCACAGGATGTTTTGACTAATACCTGAAAAGACTTTGAAACTCTTAGCTGAGCAAAGCTATTTAAGGTCAAACAATCACAATATGCAGCTGTAGAATCTTTGTATATCAAAACTGTAGAAAGACAAGCTACTTAGAGAACAGATTTTTTATGGCCTTCTCTACTCTGTTTTTATAGACTTACCCTATATTTAGCATTGAAATAATAATGGGCTAAACTCATTCAGGGCAGAACTTTGTGATTTTAATGAAATTACACTGGGGATAAATTTGTCCCAATTCTCTGTGTTGACCTGAATATCAGGGAAATTCTTACAGGAGAAAATACCACTCCTATGGCCACAACTCAGTCCTGCTACACACAGTATTTTGAGTTTCACCCTGATTTCTTCAAATACAGATGAAAATCTATGTCTCCATTAAGCGAGGCCACTGTCAATTGTATGTGCTGTGCTGTCCTGAAGGCTCCTCGCCTGCTGAGAGCTGGTGGTGTGCTCAGAGAGCAGGAGTGAACAGCTGCCAGGTTTCTCACTTTCAGTCAGGTACTTTTGGTCTCCCTTGATCTTAGAACGAGAGTGTTTCCAGTCCAGCTGGTGCTGCACTCCCTTGCAGAGGAGAGCTGGGTGCCCTGTGGTTGCAGGAAGACCGTCGGTAGGGAGTGTGGAGACGTGGGGCTGCTGGGGAGGGCGCGGTGCAATCAGTGCCCGGGGCAGGGGACTCGCTCGAGGAGCAAAGCCCCATCCCTGGCCCACAGCTGGTGCAGGTTTGTGGGGCAGGGGCACACGTGGGGTTCTGCTCAGCTGCTCCCTAGTCCTGGCTCTGCGTGGCACCACAAAGGAGCGCTTCACCTTGGGAGAATCAGTCTGTGGCTGCCTGCTAGTGAAGGATAGTCTGTCACCATTCATCCCTGCCCATTAGGGCTCAGAGAGGACAATGTTACCAGTCTCTGCCCATTCAATCCTTTTTTGCTGGCACATTACTATTTTATCATTTTGATCTTCTCCCTACTGAAGATAAAAGACACCATGGGCGGGATTCATGAATGACTACTGTTATTTATCGACCCAAGACTTTTTGAACATTTTTTCCCCTCTGATTCATGAACCACTTTTCCATATTCGAAAAGCAGTTCATAAATCGTTCAGCACCAGCAGAAATTAATAATAATGAATTCATTTACATAAAAGGACTCATCCTGCCAGTTGCTGATAATGTTTGAAGCCAGAACCTTGTCGGCAAACAGGATTTTTGCTGGCAGTGCAGGAAATAATATTTTGTTTCTAAATTAATTAAAACATACTTTTCCTCTGCTTTTTAGAACTGCTGTGGGGACATCGGGCAACATACTATGCATTTTCTTTTCTGTTTTGTTTTTTTTTTCCTAAAAAATGGTGTGCCTAGAGTGGAAAAAGGGGTATTTCATAACATTGAGAGTCGGACTTTTAAGAGAGAGTAATGTGTTTTTATTTGTTTTAATGTTTTGAGAGAGGATTTCTTCCTAAGCCACTGGCAATTGCATTTCACAAGGGTCGGTTTGAATGTATTCTTTCCTGTGGATCCGTCTGCGTTCAGTCCTCCCCTCCCTAAGTCTCATCCTCAGTTTCAAATTCAAGTGAACTTAAAATCATAACAAGAACCTCCCACGTTTCCTCTGAACTCAAACCCACGAGTTTCACATGATTCTGATGCAAAGCTATCTATAATCAGTCCCAGGTTTATTTTTGGAAAGGAAGGATGACCTTGAGTGAACACTTCCATAATGCCAGTCAAGGGGTAGAATGTGTGAATGGATGTTTAATGCCATGCACACCACACATGTGCTGTGTGTGTTTCAGTATATCTGAATGCCCTGAGGCAGTGCCCCTTCCCCAGGACCAGATTTATATCATTTACCCAAACGAGAAGCTCGAGGTCTTGCTGTGCTGTGGGACAAATTCCACAGATAAACACTTACAAGCCCACCCCATAAATTTTCCTTTGGATCACCAGCCCAGCAGAGTCAGCACCACACACCCCTCACTTCAGTGCTTTCCTGGCTGGCCTCAGACTCCTCCAGGTGACTCCATGGACCAGGGAGATCTGTAGCTCCCGTGAAGCATCTTCTCTCCCCATATGCTCTGCATGGAGACTCCATGCCTGCAACAAAGTTCACCTTCCAGTTAGAGCTCAAGTCCACAAACTGTGCACAGTAATAGCCAACACTGTCACATCTTCTGTTGCTCTTTGCATTTGGGCCCAGCTCTTTGCAGAGAAGGCCAGGAAGGCCCCGTGCACACTGCTTTTTTAAGTCACACATGAGAGCACTCAGAGAGATTTGCAAGGAAGGAAATAAAATAACCATATGAAGATTTCATGTAAAAAAATAGCCTCATTATTTCTTAATATTTTGAAAAGACTAGAACAGTTGAGTGTCAAGTATCATTGCAAATGAGTGGAAATATTTCTTAGCTTGTTTATTTCTTTATGAACAGCATCATTATTGGAAATTGGGATATGGAAAATTATTTGCTAGTTTATTCAATTTTTTAGTTGTTGGAATTTGTCATTTGGTACTCTGATTTTTATTTGTGTTTAAGCTTTTTCTTGGCAAACACAAAACTGAGGCTATCACAAAGAAAGACTAGAAGTTGGAAATGTGTATTAGTCTGATCTGCATCTTATATATGTATAGGGCTTCAATAGAGAAACCACTTTTAAAAACAACAACAAAAGCCCTGAATTGTCTGTTTCTACTTTTGCTCTTAATTGGTGACATCTGGGTTTGTTGGTATTGAACGAAACTTTTATTTTGCGTTTTTGAGAAGGAAGAGTTGGCTGACTAGCTGTCTTTGTATGGTTTAATTTCCTCTCATGTCCCCTTCTCTTTCATTTCACTGTTTGAAGACTTCTAAGGTAAATAATAAGGGAGCCAAAAGAGCTCTCCAGACAATTCCCTGGACTGTTCTGAGCTGAACCACTTACCTGCACGACTAACCTGGTCAGCTCACTTCAACTTTATGTCCTTCATCTGTAAAACAGAGTTAATGATTCAGCTTAGAAAACTTTAAGTTATGGTCACCAAAATCATGATAAAAATCTAATATATTATCCTATTAGTGTTCAGATCACCTTTTCTATGTAAGCTTCTATGTAACAAATGGCGTGTTCTCCCCCAGTCTGCTTGATGTAAGTTTAGGTAATTATTGATATTGCTAGTTATTACCAGTTTATACCAGTGTGTGACCAGAAACAACCTATCACAGGGTTGTCATGGCTGTATTTACTATGTTTGATCTTTGATTTTAGCGACTTTTTACAGATTTCACTGAAAGAAGGAGATAGAAAAAGGAGAATATTTGGATGTGGATCAGAAAACAGAAACTGGAATCAAGCTTCTCAGAAGAAATCATCTGAGGGAGAAGGGAAAGCCCTGTCTGTGGCAGTAAAATGACATGCTAAGCAGACTGAAAGCAGAATTCAGAATTTTAGGAGCCCACTTTCCTCAGTGCATAAATTCAAGACATTGAAAATGTAATGGCTAAAACGTTTAGAGAGGTGATTGTGACAAGGAGAAGAGAGAGGAGGGGTCCTGGATCATACTGTCAACGCCAGCAAGTGAAACTGTGTTTACTACTGGAGAGGAGACATCAAACTGGGAAATAATTTAAGCTTAAGGTTCCCCAAAATACATTCCTGTCCAAGCAAGGGAATTGTCAAGTGGAGACCGCAAACAGATTCAGGGGCTTTAGCTGCCTGTAAGACCCTGATTCTTCACAGCACTCAGCTGCAGAAGGATCTTCAGCAATATGCAAAGATCCTGCGCGCTAGACAGGCTTTTGAAAACATCCTGCTGCAAGTGAAACTGAGCTATAAAAATGTATCAGCCCTGAATGAATGCCTGTTGGGAGTTGTAGGAGCCACTAAGTCCTGATCCCTGTAGGAGGTGCAGATGTTGCTGGAAGCCACCACTAACAAGAAGCCAAGCCTGTTGCTGGAGCTGCTCAGCGCCTCTGAGGATTTGGCCTTCGATTTGAGCAGCCCACAGACCCTAAAGCCCAATCCTAGGAGGCTTCTGAATAAGCTTTAGGAGGGGGAAAAATCTCAGGCGAGCTTTCAACCTTCTCAATTAGTTTTAGTGAAGATCTTCAAAGTTATTTTCATGAGGAAAAGGGACGGAAAAGTAACTTGCTTAAAGGAAATCTGGAAATCTGGGTTCTGTTCCTGTCCTCTCCAAACACAGCAACAGAGTTTTCAGGAATGGGCCAGGTCACAAAGGCAAGTTGGAAAAGAAAAATATAATAAAGGCAAAAGACTTATTGTGAGAATCCATACGTAAATGCAATCATGGCAAATGATTCTGTTACTCATTTTCACACTTCTGCAAAAAAATTCATGTTTTTTCAGTTGTCAAATAGTCCCAAGATTTTAAAACATCAGATAAGCTTTTTGTAAAGTTCTTGCCAAACACAGGAGATCCTACCACATAGTCTAAGTGGAAAGTAAACTGTAGGCCATATAAAGCAAAGGGCAAGTTTTAAGAAGCAATTGCTATATGGCTTTTAGTTTCTTTTCTGGCTTCTTTTCTTTTTGCTTGATATACTGGAGAGCTGTAGCCGTGAGATGCCAAATGTCTTGCCATTAGTTTCTAGGGAGAAGTTCCAGGAGTTCCTTTCTGCACCAGGGCTTGAGTCTCTAGTAAAAATATAACCTTCATTCAGTACATGCACTGCTCCAAACTTTGACAGATATCAATTGGATTTCCCAAAATTCTGAAAACAGACTAAACAGCTATGAGACTAGAAATAAAATCGAAGAAACAAGAAATTGAAATCCCCAGCACACTTGGGTTCTTTATACTCACACGATGACTTCTGAATGTTGAGGGATTAAGTCTTAAGGTATATTTTTGGGATCACACTTTCAAGCTTCCTACATAATCATGAGACCTAGAAAGTTTCGTTTTACCTTTAAAAAAAATAAAATTCTTTTTGCATTTGCAGGAGCTGAGGGTTTAAATAAAGCATCAAATACCTCAAAGTTCATGATAAAATAGTAAGAACTGGCAAAGCTGCTTATGATAACAAGCAAAATTCATTTCAGAAGCTAGGAGAGGAGAAGGAATAAAGTGTAGTGCAAGACAGGAGAAGGTTTTGAAATGTTACCAGTTTGGAAAGGCTGCGTGTTTTCATTAGCTTGGCACTCTTGTGAGTGGATATCTCAGCTTTTCGTGCCCAGGTGTGAGCTTTTTGTGGGACTCTCTGAGACTAAACCACTCACTAACAATTCCAGTCCATTTCCACTGTTTCAGATTGTATTTCTCTTTTGTATCTTATTATTTTTTTCTTTTTCTGTCAGAATTTTCCACTGAAAATAGGAAGCTCCCATTGCCTCCTTTTTTGCCTTGGGTCTGGCATGGCACAGAGCTATGGAAGGGTCCCAGCACAGCTCCTACTCCTGCAGAGCACAGGTTTTCCACCCCTGGCAGAGGGAATGCTGCCCTGCCCTGGATGCTCCATTTGCTGTGATCCACCTCTTCCCAAGCCATGGGACATCCCTGGATGAGAGACCTCTCCTAAGAAGCCAGTCAGAAGCTGTGGTGTTTCCCAATGAGCTGGAAGGAAGGTTGCTCTTCTTGTGACTCCCCTTTTACCTGAGAAAGCAGAGGCCTTCTGTCCAGCCCCTGCTTCCAACAGGAAAGGAGCAGGAAAGAGGAAAGGGGAAAGAAGAAAAAGGAAAAAGGAAAGAGGAAAGAAGAAAGAGGAAAAAGGAAAAAAGAAAAGGGAAAAAAGAAAAAGGGAAAAAGAAAAAGGAAAAAGGAAAGGGGAAAGGATCTCTGTAGGAGCATGGCTGGTATCTCACACTAGTGCCACTGTAAATTAGCTGCATCTGAAGCAGCCCAGGCAGGCTACAGAACGTGGCAGAAATGGTGAGCTGGAAGTGTCATCTAGAGCAAGGTTTCCCAAATATTTTTGAACTTTTTTATTAAAATCAACTCTCAAAATTTCTCAGATATTACCAGACACCTGTGTCAAAAGGATCATTATTCCTAAGGACCTCCACCTTCAACCACTTGCAAAGTGAGAGGATCTCACCTCTACTCCTCACAAAGAGAGACATTATTGAACCTGTTCTTAAAATCTCTTTGGCATGACACAGCATAATTACTTTCTAGGAAGCTACTTCCAGTGCTTCACAGAAAGAAACTCTGGCTAGATCCTTCACAGAATACCATCTCTGTTTTCCCCAGCAGACATGAAAGAAAATGGAAGGCAGTTCTATTTTCTTAGACCTCCTCCCTTGCTTTTGCTTCTCCATTCAGCTCCAAGCACTGTCTTGCAACAGATATGGAGCAGTATTCTGGTGTATCTAGAACAGAAAGTTTCTCTCAAGCACTAGGACAAAACCCCAAAGCATAGGAAATAGAAATAATGATGTAAACCAACTGGAACACTTCATTTCACTGTCAGAAGGGAGGAACCTTGGGTTTAACTAATTATTTAATAAGCTCTTTCAAATATAAGAAGGGCTACATAGTAAATGATGGACGTACTTTTCTTAAATGAATGCGCATATTTATTTATTTGGTACTTTCAATAGGTGTTTTCGATAAAGAATTATATGATAAACAGCTCTGAGATTTTATAAATTTATGTAATATTTACCTAAATTAGATATCTAGAAATGCCATGGAAGTTGCTTTCTACTTTTAAAGGTCACAAGTTTTACAGTTTTAAACCCTTGGCACAAAGATAGAAAGCATATGGTACATATTTTAATGGGGCTTCTTAGAAACTTGAGATAGAATATAATCAGGCATTTAATATCATTTAATATCTTAGTTGCTTAAAGCCAGATTCCAGCTGTGTCATAGAAGTGAGAAATAGAAATGGACACAAATTTTAGGATGAGATGTGGCTGATGAGGTAATTGACGACCTCAGTTCCACTACTAGACCAAGGTAGTTGCCAGACCAAATCTAGAAATTCTTCCACTGGTGCTCAAAGCCCAGCCCCACCTCAGTTCTATCACAGTTCTGTTGCCCTCCTTGGATTACCAAAGACTTATGAACACTGATCAAAGTACTGACCCTATATAGAAAAAATAATCTCACAATCATTGTCTTTAGACTATGAAAGTCAGTGTCATTTAGGTAGCAAGAGCATTAATTGTAGCATTATGAAAATCTGGGATGAACTATGGCGTAAATGATAAACTATAAATTTAGTTAAAATTATAACTACTTGAATCAATGTAATGCCAGGATGCTCAAGAAATGCTGAGGGACTGCTACCTCCTAGTCTGTTTTCATTTACAAGTTCACTTTAGAAATGTTGAATCTGTGCCTATCAGGAAATTGCTCACTCACTGAAACCAGCTATTTCTAAGGTTTTATTTAAGGGAGATAATGGATAAGACTAAATTGATGCCAGGTAAAAAGTAATTTTAACCAATGCATTCAAAGTCTATAATACAAAATATTGGAAAATTATATGTACAGTAATCTCAAGTAACGAGATGTTAAAATTCCTTGGAACCCAGAAACTCTTCTATTCATTCTGTTCTTCCTCTTTCAACCTCACTGTGGGAGGCTCCATCTCTGACATCTTTATATATGATGTTCTCATTTCAAAATGCCACTGAACCTTCAAATGAATACTTGCCTACAATCTTTGAATTCAAAAAACCTTAAATCAAGGGTTTTATATTTTAGTGCACTCAGCCATAATATGCAGTGAAAGAATTTTGGTATTTAGTCTAGGTCTTATTTCAGAAAAAAGGAAAAGACAACTCTCGAAATGAAAACAATGGTTCAGTAGAATGAAATACCAGCAGTACTGGGCAATTTCTAGACAGAATACTTCAAACATATAATGAAAAGTGAGGGAAATTAAAAACCCTTTAGAAAGTTAAACCTGAAGCAAAATGCAGTACTTTTTATAAGAATTTCTCATATATTATCATCAAAGAATGAAAATAAAATGATGTAGGGCAAGCAATGTCTGTCCACACTTGGAGCCTGGCACCTACTCCCAATGTTAGCGTGAGTAGGATTTGCATGAAGAGCTTTGAAGATCCCTCTCTGGTAGACATTAGGACAAGGCAAGCAAGGACAGCTTGATGCTCTGTGGTGGACACAAAATTATCATGATCACTTGATATGTGATATCATATCACATATCTTGTCTTATATGCTTTAAACCAACCAGGGTTTTTTTTGTGATTGGGCTGTCGAGGTTTTACAACTGCATATATTTTCTGAGGCCACTTATTAGAACAAGCCACCTTCTACACTGCCCTTTGTTAATCACCCATACACACACAATTCAATAGTACATAAACTGAACCAACTCTCTAAGTAATCTGGTGGAATGATGCAGATCTGCTACTGAAGTCTCAAGTCAACCTTGTATTTCCCTTTTTGAGACTACCTCCTCTGAGCAACCTGTTCCAGTATCTCACCACACTCATAGTAAAATAATTCTTCCTAAATCTATGCCACGTTTTCCCTCTTTCACTCTGTACCCATTACTCCTTGTCCTGTCACCACAGCTTCTGAGGAAGAGTCCCTCTCCAGCTTCCCTGTAGATCCCTTCAGATTCTGGTATGTGGCTCTCAGGTCTCCACTCTCACTATACTTAAATAACCTTAAATAACTATACATCAGTGCCACAAAGAAGTTAAAGCTTATTTACACAAAAATGTTAAAGCTTAGCTAGTGGCAGAAACAACAAAAACACAGGTACCTCCTTCCTTCTGACTAATCTTAAGCTCTGTAAGTGTTAAGAACAATATTAGGAATTTTTTCTCACCTTAACTGAGTGTGACTGGCGTGAGAGCTGTGCAGCTATGGGAAGCAGAAGAATGCACATTTTATATGGATGCCTTAAACTTGCAGATGTTAGCAGTGCCTAGGCAGCTAGAGCAAGAGCACTCACTGGCTGCAGATCCTGGGGGCACAGCCAGCACTGCACACTCCCCACTCCATCCAGGGCATCCTGCCTTGTGTGTGGCAGCACATGCTGCTCCATCCCCTGCAGCATGCCCTGCTCCATCCCCTGCAGCATGCCCTGCTCCATCCCCTGCAGCATGCCCTGCTCCATTCCCTGCAGCATGCCCTGCTCCATACTCTGCAGCATGCCCTGCTCCATTCCCTGCAGCATGCCCTGCTCCATCCCCTTCCCTCTCTGCTACTGGATGTTACTGGCAATGCTCAGCAGCTCCTTTGACTGCACAGGCTGCTGGGACAGCTTCAGTGCTCCAGAGAAAAGTGAGCACCTGAAACAGCTCTGCTGATGAAAATAAAAAGAAGATGAACAAAAGAACAGTGCAATCCTCAGTGCTGCCCTACCACAGACTTTAATTTTCAGTATTTAAGCCCAGCCTGTAGTATGGTGTTACACCATGACAGCTGAACAAGTCAGCATTTGAGGTCTGCTACACTAAGGACGATAAGTCACCATCCTTAATTTGGAATTATTCGAATGCTCTGACCTCAGCAGATGTAATGAATGTTAAAGCATTTGCATTCTGATATTTCAGGAATAGATGCAATAGATGAAGAAAGAAATCAGAAAGGGGTGAAACTAGGCTCACATCTACAGCACCAAATTTTTTTTCAGGTGCTAAATCACTTTTTCAAATTAGTCTGAGAGAAAAACTGAAAGTTAAGAGAGTTACCAGTTTCCACAGTTACTCCTTTTCACCTAAAGAGGATATAACCACCATGTCAGTCATTTGTGTACACAAATTTAAAAACTCTTGGATTATTATGAATGTCAAGATACAGAAGGAAGGTATAGCTGTGGAAAATAAATAAAAGAATCTTTCATTACCAGTCAGAGTTTCTAAATAATATGTATTATTTTGATTAGAAAATGATAAAGAATATTCAAATAAGAAAAAAAAATGCTTGGAGAAAAGTGTAAGCATCTACAAGTTTAGATACAAGCCAACTGAATCTAAATATCTAGACCTGAAACTAAAAACTGTAGACAAGTCATCTCTCTTAAGGAGATTTTAGTACTTCTTGATTTAGATACTTGGCTAAAATCCTGAAAAAGTTACTATACTTATTAAATTACTTTAGGAGTTTTTGCACCTAGAAACATGCAATTTCACACATATGCAAGTTCTATAGCGACAAATGTACAGAAATCTTCCAACACCAACATTTAATACACAGGTTAAGAGGGATATTTTTGTGCGTTTCAGCAAAGGTTCAGTAAGTTCAGTGGTCTATATATTAAAACTGTATCTATCTTAAAGGCATTGTAGTACTTGCTCCAGCTCTCAGGTTTTACAGAAAGACATTAAAGACAGATTAAAGACTTCTAAGTGCATGAAACATTAAGAATATCAATTAAATATCTAGCTACTTAAAATATCTAATCCAGCTGCAGAGTACCATTGAGTACAAGCAAACACAGGGCGTGCTGGGAGGTGCAAGTATTGGTTTGTCACTTGTGGTGTTGACTGCCCAGCAACATACACGGCAATGATGAGGTTAAAAATCTTCCCAGGAGTAACAGAGGAAACATTTTCTTCCCCAAAGGCATTGTCCCAGTTGCTGGATAAGCAGACAAGTTCCTCCAGGTGAGGATGCAGGTGGGTTGATTGAGGTAACCCAGCCATGAGGAAGTCTGCTGGGATCAATTAGGACAACCCAGATACAAAGAGTAAGGAGAATGCATTTGATCCTTTATTACTACTGGTTCCCCACTCTTGACTCTAAGCTGAGGGTCACAGAAGAGAATTTTGAGGAGCACTCTAAGGTCGATCTGTTGTTACCAGTTTGTCAGTGGAGTACCTTGATAAATTAATTTCTCTGTAAGCAATAAAACCTCATTCCTTTTAGAGCTGCACATGAAAAATATAGACCTCAATATCTTAGTGTAGTTCCCTTTCCTCCCTACTTAATGACAGCTTTAATTTTTGGTCCCAGGTCTGACAATAAGACAGCTAACCATTCATCACAGGATACAGAGCTAGGATTGGTCTCTGTGAAGATATTGGCTTCTGGAATAGTCTTAACAAGAAAAAAATTCTAGTGTTTCTTATGTTATGGTATAATACTAATTAATTTTAGAAATGTTCTCAAAAATTTAAAATCATATTCTGTGTTAAGAACAGAAAAATGACCATGCTATTTAAAACTTTATATATGGGTCAGCTTTTTAATGCTGCTTGGACAGAAGCAAACCTCAAGCTTCCAAGCCTTGGACTGAATACTCCAGTGAAATGTGGGAATGGGGATCCCCAACCCAGGCTTGCTTTAACATAGTGCTGAGTGTTTTGGTCTTGTGGTTCTTTTTCTCCACTGTGACAGTCTGAGCAGCACTTGCTGCTGGAGCTGAGCCTTCCCTCAGAGCTGCACATGGGCTGGAGGCTGCCTGCAGTGCACTGCAGCCTTCTGAGCAGAGAGCGCTGCCATTTCAAACACTGCCTTCCTGTCCAATATCAACCCCAAAATATTTGGAAAAGGACAAGTAGAGGGGGAGATCAGTGTCCCACCCAGCAGAGCTCACTGCAAAATGTTTGCTCTAGTAGTACAACAGTCACATTTCTTCCTTTCACTAAATCTCTTTGCACATTTCATTTGAATGAAAGACAGTCAGGGATTAAAATTACTATTGCCTGATTCTTCTATCCTCCATTATATAATCAGGTACAAGTAAAATCCCTGAGGCAGAACAAAGCTTTATTGACTGGAAGCAGACACAAACCTGTCCTGTTATAATTAGGGAGAGTTTTGAATTGGTTTCAAGGGACTGTCAGGAATAGGCTTCAGAAAGGATGCATGAAATATCTTGTCTTTTGTAGATCCTCCAAAGCTATGTGCTCTTAGAGCACACAAGAACATGTTCCAGTTCAGAAGAGAGAAAACCATGAAACACATGAAGCTGCTTTGCCAAGGAGGAAGCCCACTGTAGACAAAGATAAAGCATTCCTGAGGAAAGAAGAGGGGGGTGTGAGAAAACCTCCAAGAATTAAAAAAAAAAAAAAAAAAAAA
>WAAG01019570.1:12795-17607 GCA_013390105.1 Tichodroma muraria | reverse complement strand
AAAAATGAACTGAATTTTAGAGGGCAAACAGATTATAACAAGACATCTGAAAACACTTTTTTAAACCCAGAATAAATTTCTGTGAGGTTAGAGATTATTGACAGGGTAAGACTAAGAACTCCTAGTATGCAGTGAAAATGTACTTGTTCTTTGAAGCATTATAATCAAAAGTAAAATATTTTCTTCTCTTTGTAAACGTATCTGTATGATATACTTTTGGAGTCCTGTGACTTTTGTAAAATCACACTGTTACTGCTTCTTCAATCTTCTCCACATCTCACAGTCTGCAACTGCTCATGCTTACATGTGTTTGTGTGGTAATATAAAGTTTGAAGACAATATCACAGGACACCAACTCTTTTAACTCAAATGAAGGAAAATTGCAAATTATTTTATACAAATTAGATGCAAATTATTTAGTACTAAGCATTATATTGGCTTACAGGTATCTGTTCAATTAAAATGTTCATATAAACACACATGAAGGCTAGCAACAATATTGCTGTTTCCATCAACTGTCGTGTAAAAAAAGCTTCTCAACTATGACCCTCTTCTGTTTACATTTTATGTTATCAAGCTTACAATTCTCAGAGCTCCAACCTGAATTTGAAATTAGCATGCACAGCAGAAATTGAAATGTTTCAGTGATGTGTGTTACATCCTCTAGGTACTGAAAGAGGAATAATGTATTGTGCCAAGAATAGCTGCTTCCAGGTAAGGCTATTATAGCATTTCAAAAGTCTGGAATGTGACACATTGCCCAGTAAACTTTTAAAAGAGAAAACAAGTAACTGATTTTAAAGTGGTATTTGCTTTTTATCAATACATTAGAGTAAAAATATTAGTGCTAGTTCTCCCCCCCTCCCATAAACGCACTACTAAGAGCTCATATTAAGTAACAAAGAACTCCACTTATTTAGGGAAATATGTTGAACAACTAAGATACAACTTCATATTGTTTCAAAGATACAAATATGAAATCTGATTATCCNTCAAAGATACAAATATGAAATCTGATTATCCTGATATTTCTTTCTTAAAGGTATTTTTATCATCATTATATCTTCAGTAACATGAAGGTTTCTTGAGCTTCTTTGCAGCATTGAATGCAACATCAGCAAAGATAATACTATAATTTGACTTACATTAATTTATGTATCTAGATTATAAGCTAATGTCCTCTGATGTACAGCAAGAGCTTTGAAAACATCCTGCTTTCTTGTGTATGCTTTTTCTTAGTTTATCTTTATATAGTTTCAAGTTAAAAATTTATAAAATTATTATAGAAATAAAAAGAACTAAGTAAAATTCTCATTCTTGTTGAGTAGTTGCATACCATAGTTCTTTGATTTTATTTTTACTATTGACATTTAATTGAATTCCAACATCAAAACTAAGTTGGTAGTCTTACAGTACTTTCCTGTAGTATATTTACTGATTATTTAACAATACTTAAATATTGCAAATGGTTTAAAAAAACCAAGCTGATATGCAAAAATTGAGTATAAGAATTTTAAATTAACAGCACTGAGTTACTAACAGCACTAACACAACATAATTATAGGAACATTTTGAGAGAAAATGCAGTAGGAAATATAAAATGCTTAAGAAAGATCTGCAATTTGCATTTAAAAAAAAAAATAGATCTGAACCCCTGAACTACATTACTAACATGTAGGGCACAATAATAACTGTGACGGTCACATAATCATACCCTGGGAGTATCGTAAGTTCTCACTATAAGCCTGCCTGCTGGAAATATTTTGCACTAAGGAAGAGACACATCCCCAGAAGGAACCATAAAGATGATTTATCTGGCAGACAAACTACTGAGTGGTAGGTTTCAACAGCTTCATGTGACTCTAAAATTGCCTTGTTGATTTAAGGCAGTAACTATCTGCTTAGCACACTTCCTTTACCAAGAAAGGATAACAGTTAATACGCCACAAACAGAATCAATATTAAAGAATTGTTTAATATACAGAAAGCCATACAAATTATCACTGCTTGAAGTGCCATATAAGGCCACCACCAACAACCACAACTGGATTATATATTTCCTCAACCAAATGATAAATGATTTCAGGGTAATGTGTTAGGATATCCAGAATTTTAAATACCAAATATTTAAAAATAAAATGTAGCATGAAACAGAAATAGCAAACATAATTATACTATCCTGTGGAGAAAACAAATGGATCTCCATTTTTCAGAGTTAGGTACCAATTGGCTTATATATTATATTATACCCTTCTGACACTTAGGGCACTCCTCTTCTATGGTCAGGTAGGTCTCCTGAAATGAAGCTACTAAAACAAAGACAAAACAGGGAAATTCAGCCTTTTCTTTTGCCTGAGAAGGTTTGTTTCACATATATTGGTGACTGTTACGGCAGATTTTGGCATCTTGATTAAGTGTCTTAAATTCTACACCACTTATCGCTTGGTAACATTATCCTTGTATTCAGAAGAAGGATTGCTGAACTGTAAATCATTGTCACCAGTTCTCAGACATGAGCATAGGACAAGTTAGTTGCACAGGACCAGTGTATGTGAGATATCCTTCTGCTTTGCTGTATTCTGTTGCGTCCTTGTGTAGCAATAAGACAGACTACTTTTTCACCCTCCTAGACAGCAATCAACTCACATTTGCCCTTTTTGAAAATCAATAGAATTGGAATAAATACATAGACCTACCTTTGTTATTCCCCATTATCATCCTCTACTAGTTTTCATGAAACACATTTTTTCAGAAAACGAGAAGGCAAACCAGGTGTTAGATTATTTATGTTTGACAAATTCATATCATTTAAATAATTAAAACTAATTTGTGTTGAGAGCTACAGTTGCATTTTTATTAGAGAAACAAGTACAAATAGGCATCACTACAGAGCTGTTTATTCAATAATGAGATTAAATGAAATGGATTTTGTAGTCTCAATACTTTGATTAATGTGGCAATTGGAACTTCTGTGCCCTAACAATGTGAAAACAGCTGTTTACCCACTATAAATCTGTAAAACTTTTTTTTTCTTTAAAGTTACACATTTTAAATTATCCTTAAAAATATATTGCAAGCAAAATACTGAATGTTTTCAGTTTAAACAATATTTGCCTTATAAACCTGAAATTATACTACTTTTTAATTTAATCACAAAATAATTTTATTTACAAATAGCAGTATATATGTTTCTATGTAATGTAAACCTTTCTGCACATCTTTTTGCTTATATAATATAGAGGTTATTGTATTATTCTGTATAGAAAAAATATTTTACTTTTAAAATAATAAAGTCTAAATTAATTATTCTAAAATAGGGAAGTACAATTTTAAGAGAAAAATATGTGAGTATAGCTAGATGCAGAACGTGCTGTGTGTAAAATTGCCTGCCAAGAACCAGTTAAAGCAGCACAGTACTTACCCTTTGAACAAAAGGCATCAACATGTAATTGCAAGAAATTATTGTAGACTATTAAAGTTTTGAGGAAAAAAAGATGCAGAACTTCTGGAAGCAAACATATTTCTAGAACTATAATAGAGTATATTGTTCTCTTTTCATTAAAGATTTTTCAACCATTTTTATTAGAGATGCAGCATGTTATATGTACAGGGACTGCATTGCACCAGACAGGGACACGCTAAGCCACGATATTCTTGTATTTAAAAAATACCATTTGAATCTCTATCACTTATAGAATGAACCAGTCTCAGTTTGTGAATCTGTGGTAAACAGTAGCCCTCAATCCACCCAAAATCCACATCAAAGCATTTAAAATTTGGAGTGTGTAGACATCTTGTCTCGAGTGAAACAGACATTTAGGAGTCAGCAGATGGATTAAAGAGTGTCCAGACAGAAATGCGTGAGCATTATCAATAAGCATATAGTAATTTGCATGACCCATCCTTAATTTTTTTTAATGATACTATGACATAGGGATTCAATTCACTGTAAAATTACTAAAATCTACCAATTTTAATCTTTCAGACTGTTTATTTTTTTTTTCCAATAGAAAAATAAATCTCATACATTCGAAGTGGTACACAAAAAGACTGGGATAAAATTGATCAGATTTCTTGATAGCACCATTTACACATTCTTTAAAGTAAACATTAATATGCACTTTCTTAGAAAGCGATATAAATATATATAAATACAGGACGTGCTAACCTCTGTTAACCATCTGAATGTGATGGAATAATCTATTTCTACTGTGCAGGTAGGCTTGTGCATGGTGGTGTGGCAATATAATTTTAAAAGTTTGTTACAGATGTGATGGGAAGCTGGAAGGAGTCGAATAAGCAGAAAAAAGAGTTTAGATCTACTGTAAGCAATGAGTCGGAATGAGCCGTTAAAGGTTAGAATTTATCTTTGTTTCTGATCGTTCAATGAGAAAAATGACTTCCACAGAAATAGATACCTTAAAAGTGCTTGGGGAAAGGGTGGCAAGGGTGAAATAGGATTGAAAGTCCTACAGGTAATAGCAATAACTGGAAGTGCAGACGAAATTGTTCTTCAGACCAAAGAGGAAGGCAGCCGTTTAAAAAGTCTAAGTGCAATGCTGTGGTGCTGAAAGAAAAGCTCCTGGTGAAAAAGAAAAAAAGGGCAATGCGGCTCCGAGCGGCAGCGCGGTGGTGCTGAACGGACAGCTCCCGGCGCGGCGGAACGCTCCGGGCTGGCGTGAGGTGTCCGATCTGTATGATAAACAGCACACTGTGTCTCAGAGCGCCCATTCAATCTCAGTAAGTAAATGAAATATTGATTGAAAGTGACCCTGAAACAGAATGCATTAAAAAGACATAGAAAGCTGCAGA
>WAAG01019570.1:295-7795 GCA_013390105.1 Tichodroma muraria | reverse complement strand
GGCAACACTTTTCAGTCCTTTCACCAAAATTCTATTAAAGTCTTAGCAAAAAATCAATATAAAATAAAATTAAATGTTATTAGTAATAGTCTCTTTTTACTGCCTCATCATAAAGTCAAACCCATTGCAAACAAAAATACAAGCCCTACAAATAAGTTTTTTTAAGGCTAGAAAAAGCTTAGATATTTACAATGGTTATGTTAGCATGAAAATCATGTCTTTGAGAATCCAACACACTAGAAACTAGAGAAACATTTATATTTTCCACTTACACAATATGTACATTAAAAATAATAATATACCATACTGTATTTTGCACTGAGTTGCTTTAAATTATGTACATATTTTTTAATTTCTTCAGAATTTCATTGACATCAAAACAGAACATGTTCTATAGAATAAAAAAATTACCAGGTGCTGACTTATTCCAAAGGTAACGTGAAAGTAGGGTATTGAAAAAAAATTAGTCCAGCCATATATTAAATAATCCTATAAAAACAAACATCACTGTATATATACTTAAATACACAATGAAATTGTTTATACATATTTGTAGGCAGACTTAGTTTTAAGTCAGAACACCTCCCAGTAATTTTAAATGTACTTCAATGTATTTGGTAATTTTAAGGTAACTTTTTTAGTTTTCCTATCATAAAAAGAAAGAAACAACTCTTAGTTTTGATTATATATATTTCAGTTCTAGATAAAAAATACATTAACTAATTGCTAAATAGAGGAATTGTCAAGATTTTTGCAATTTTTTGGGAAGCGATTTTTTTTTTTTTTGTTTGTTTGTTTGTTTGTTTGTTTTTTCTGTTAACACTCCAGAAATTCAGCACTGCACAGCTTTCATTATTGTGGTTTTCTGCTGCATACGATAGAAAACATTTACTTGCCTCCACTGGTTTAAAACATACTAACAGGTTCTGTGGGAGATTTCAGTGAGCAATGTGCACAGCGCTGATCAAGTCAGGCGTAAGTTCTAATGTAAATTTAAGTGAAAAACCTAAAAACATAAGGTACAAAAATACACTCTCATAACCATACATGTGATTTCAGAAGTAAATAGAATATCTAACACCAGGGCAGCATTGTTGCACCTATAATATGATAGTTACACATGCAACATAATGAAAATCCAGGTTACTGTTACATAGCTGGTATTATTCAAAAGGATTAGTGTAGTAAAATAAAGCAATGCCCTAATTTAGCCACAAAATTAAAAAGGAGCTTTTTTTCTATGTAACAATAAAGATTTTCTCAACAAGAAACTGGTTTTCTCACTTGACACACAAAAGTTCATTAGGTTACCACTAACAGCTCTAGTTTTTGGGCAAAATTATCTGTCTAATCAGAGGAAAGATAAAAAATTATCTCCTTCTCCTTACTCTTCCACTGCCTCTTTGTCCAGACATTTTTTTTGTATTTAGCATTTTGTATTTACAAACAACATACAAATTATGATGCATTTTGAAAAAAAAACTAGAAAAATTTAATGTGCTGTATTAATATATGTTCGTCTGCTTCAGAAATAAAGATACCCTTTTCAAAATATCTGATTTAGAAACAGACTATTTTTCTTTCATTGGCAACCTTTTTAAATGGTATTAGTTTAGGAATATACCAACAATACCTTTCAAATACAGCCCCTGCCATGGTGAATATTTCACATATTTACATACAGGACACCTTTTAAAAATATGTATGTATTAAATAATTAGACAGTATGTCCCTATTTTATATTGGGACAAAAACACATTCCAGTGAAAATTCAGTTTGAACAAAACATAAATGCATCTGTACTCATTTTACTTAAAACATAAGCAATCCTGGTCTTCTTGAAAAGAAGAGAGAGACACATTTGTATTATTTTGAGATATTCAGCTGTAACTTTCTTGTATTTGTGACAGCTAATTTAAAATTTTATTTAAAAACTTAGATAATTATTTTTAAAAGCAAAATATATTTAGGATTTTTTTTTTTAATTTAGGAATATTAATCTTGCTACCAGTTTGTAATTCTTTATGTGTTTCTTTTATCCACTAAATCTTGTTCATATATTGGAATATCAACTCTTTATGGCAAACATTGGTTGTGTTGTATAACACAGTATCTAACAGATAGATCACAGTGGTCTAGATGCTGGTAGAAACGAAATACTGCAAATAATTTTTTTTTTCTGTTGAAGCCTAAATGATATAAAAAATCAGAAATTGAAAAATCAAGTATTATCTATTTGGTTTTGTTACCTGCATGACCACCATTATTTTAAAAAAAAGTACTTAACTTCTTATCTCTCAGGGAAATTGGACAGTGCATTTATTTTCCTTTTACAGGTAACAGGTTCAGAAACTGATTTGAATGCTCAAGTGTGAAACCTAACTGCTACCCAAAGTAAGTGCTCTGAGCTATCCAATAAAGGTATCTTTCACTATACAGGAAAATTATGTTTCCAGGTTTGTGTGTATGCTCCTGGCTATATCCAAATCTGTGCTGGAAAAAGGAGAGTGAGTATCTAAAGCAATTATGAGCATATGCTTACATATGCATAAGAATAAGAACACATGTAATTTATTTTTTTCAAATGCTATAGGAAGTAAAAAAGGGAAGCAACTCAACCTTTATTTCATGTCAAACAGATCTGATAAAAATTAAGGACTGCAATTATGACATTTGCTTACTCAAAAAGCAAATTAGTTACTTCCACAGTAATAGGAATTCATCCTATTTGCATTAGCATAAGTTCAAAATAAGGCACAAAAGTATAATACTTCTTCCCCCGAAAGTTATCCAGCTGAAACAAATATAATAGAAACAAAGTAATTCCTCTGTGAACATTTTCAGTGAAACATGACTGTCTGTAAAAACCTTGACAAAAGTCAAAGAAACCTGGGGCATAAGAAGGGCTCGAACCGGAGAGCAGTTTGCTGCCCTCATCTCCCAATGAAATCTGCAAGGATTTGATGCAACTCTGCCCTTCAGAGGAAGAGGACTGGTACTCAAGGGATCTCAACTGCTCTGTCCAGAGACACAATTCAAACTGCTTTTAACTTTTGCCAAATGGGTAGCTCATATAAATCCTAGACTCCTAAACCCTGAATCAGTTATTCCATGTATTGACAACCCGCTTGCATAAGCCCATGCTGCATTCATGTATCACGTCAGAAATGCCTAAAAGACCTCTGATTTACCAAACTGAAAGTCCTGGCTCAGTTAAGTGAGCAGAATAGCAGCTACTGTGGAATGCCAGCTGTTCAGTGATTATGCTCTGCCACTTCTCATCCTCCCCAGTGCTGCACAGAGATAATCTGCACCAAGCAGCTATGAATGCATATGAATACATGCTAAATATTTTCACAGGAAGAAGAACCACGACCAAAATCTGCACCACTACCCATGTCCTGTCTTCCCAATTCTCATTCCCACTCCTCTGATGTAAAGACCTCCAACTAGCCACAGCAAAGAAGCGAGAAGGGTGGCCCTTCACTTTTCTACTGCTTTATTTCCTTGCCCTCCTTCTCTCTGACAATATTTGGTCTGGTTATATTATCACTTCTTACAGTCTCTTGAACTGGGGGGATGGCAATCACAAACTCAACCATACACGACACCCAGCTAATACAAAGTCTATGCTGATAAATATGGTGGAAGGATGAAATGAAAGCTAGATAGCAAGAATTAACACTTGATATGGCTGTTGCACCAATTAGAGTAACTGTGTTAAGAAGGTTGAAACACATGGTTTTAGGTTTCAAGTTTCACATGGTGGCATGACACATGCCTGCACTAAATTACACCAGAAGAAAAATATTACTGATTATACAGAGTAGCACCAAAACTTGGAAAAAAACAAACCCAACAATTCAACAGTGGAAATATTTAAATGCATCAGCCTCTGTGTTTATTCCACATCACAGAAGTGTTTCTAAGAGATTAATGAACCAAAGATCTCTTTTATCTATTATTCAGGTTTCCTTTTTCTTCTTTTATTTTCAACAGTGTAATTATAACTCATTCCATGAATTTTCTGTAACAGTTGTTCTTTTTCCTTCTATTAAATCTTTCAACTACTTGTCTAATGTCAGTTTATTTTATCTTAACAGAAAAACACTTCACAGAAAAGATTCCATCTAATCTAACAAATTCATCCTAATTTGTCACAATTCTACATTTTAGTCTCTAATGCAAATAAATGCATTTTCTTAAAACAGTAAATTGCTACATTCTATTTCATTTCCTTTTTTTTTTTTTCTTTTTTCTTCCCTGTCTTCTTCTCATCAATTGTTTCAAACTCTTTAATAAAAACTCCCTCTGGCCTCTGGATTCTATGTCTAAAAATTTCATGTTATTTTAGCTGCCCATATGACTACAGGCTTGGACATGGTGAGCAGGTGTTCTGAACACACCAATTCCTGTAGAGAGCAGTCAGTGAGAAGTAAGATCACCTAGGATTTCTTTGTGTGGCAGAATAAACACACTGCTACACTAGACTTATGAGTAGTCCCATACCATCCATCCTAAACTGGTGTGGCACTGTAACAAAAATCTGGGAGAAAAATCAGGACCAACTAAAGATGTGACAGAAGTTCTGCTGAAATCAAGCAGAAAGATCACTAAGTTCATTACAGGCAAGGTGATGACTGCATGCACTTAGAATTCACAGCCACACTCTGTTGCATCAGGCAACTCCTGGAAAGCCCCTGGCTACACGGCCACGGAGAACCACAAGTTCAAGGCAGCACAAGCACTGAAAGGTCCTGAGTCATGCCCTGCATACAGCAGGCAGCCATGCAAGGCTGCCCTGGACAGATGTTTGTTCATGTCAGACTCGGGCTCAGCTTCCGACACTGGCCTTACACAGCAAATCTCTACTTACTGCACATACACAGCCTCAAGGAAGCTACTGGAATTTCTCTCAATATTTTTAGTATCTCTGGATTAGATTCCATATTGTATTCATGCATATGCTGAAACATGAATTTACTTTTTCAGAGGTGTACTGAACAAATTCCTGATTGCTCAGATCCAGATTATACATTTTGGCTTCAGAGAAAATTCTTAAAAGTAATAGAGACATCTTTTAGAGACATTTTTCTAATAGTCCACTTGATACTTATTTACAAAAATAGGCACATATCCATAAAAAGCGAAGCAGTTCTTTGTAAATTTAGCTAGATCATGATGTAAATAAACATAGACCATAAATTGTCATCTTTCCTGTGTTTAAATTCTGTAAAGGTCATTCCAATTCAGTTTCTCTCTTTCTACAAAAGAATCTCTAGAACTGAAATACTGTGTGAACAAGTGCAATGGATTACAGGAAGAGATTAGCTGCTACATTGTTCCTCAGCATAATGCACTTTTTCTAGTCATCTTTGTGTTAATAAGATTTTCTTATCACAAGCAGTACATATATTTGTAGTATTCCCTTCATAAATGTTGCCTGCAATTATTCTGAGATGAATATAATTTTGCTACTTCTCTATGTTGCCTCTCTGTGGTATTTCTGACCTCATAATTACAGTTTCTTTCTAGACAATTCAAGGGTAACTTATTCTATTGAAAAAATATTGCAACTCGGAGTTTTGCCTCAAATCACACTAGATTATTAAAAATATAATAAATTGACAGAGCAAATAATTATTCTAAGATGTTTGGTTTTATCTGCTGGTGCATTGCAGAAGAATTTTTGTCTGATACTGAGACTACTGTTTATCACAAGTGTTTATTTTTCTCCAGTTCTCAGACCTCCTCTCTCAGCTGAGGTTGCATTTATCTTTCATTTTAGTCACAAAAACTATCATGCAACAGAAACCTAACTTCAACTTAAATACTCAGGAACAATTTACATCTGTAATCACAAGGCTTAAAAGTCGGAACTAAGCAGGAGAAATATTTACTAGAGAGAAGACTGTGTAAGGATGTTTTGCACAAACTGCTCTTTTGGCTTAAATCAATACCATTTTTCAATTAGCATTTGATATTAAACCTTGACTCTTTGAGGCGCTTAAAGTAAGTCACTCCCACTTCTTTTAGTAACTACCTAATTACAATTCTGCCCACTTTAAAGTATGAACATTAAGATCTTTCTTTCATGCTTTTAACTAAAGATGTAATTTGGAATGCAAATTTCTCACAGCAAGGAACTAGCAAATCATGTTTAAAGAAACAAGAAAAATATTCTCTGGTGCCTGCTTTAGTTATCCTTCTGTCACCAGTGGGTGTAGGCTCTAACTCATAAATAGAAAGGCTTCTTCACTCAAAAGCAGAATGTGTAGACAGCCACGTTTGTACACAGAAAGAATAAATGCTAAAACAATGTTGGTTATACAGGTGGCTGATTTTATAAGATTATCTAGTCCTGAAGAAAGTATTATTAAAATTTTACACTTACATATGCACACCTAAAAAAATTTGAGTAGTTTCATAAGTATCCTTCAAGAAAACATGATTCAAAACTGTGGGAATGGAGTAAACCAACTCCTCCATGAATTCTCTGTGATACATAGTTTTAATAACATAGAGAAGAAATTTAACTTTTCTAATTTTTTTCTCAGTAGCATAAAAAACAACATTCCATATTTAATGCATTAATGTTTCATGAGCTTCAAATTACATTTGCAAAGAAGTGTAATGTATTTTGAGAAGCTTCATTTATACTTTTCACTTTTTTATAATTAAAAAAAGAAAAAATGATCTGGTTACATACTAAATTACACAAGATAAAAAAATTAATAGATTTTCACTCAGTTGCAGAGAATGCAGCATACACAGAAAATTAGACATCCATATTGGCTGTGCCGTTGCTCAGATGAAACATTTTTAAAAAGACAGAAAGCAAGAATACTAACAGCTCTGTCCAGTATTGTCTAAAACCTTCAGTGATGGTAGAAAACCCTATTCTCTACTTAAAATCACCACAGTTTCCCCTCCTCCTAGCTAAAATTTCCCTTTTTTTCTCTTTCTTATATAATTTGTTGCATGGTGTTCTATGAACACCTGCCAACACTCCACAGAGACAAGGATGGGTTTCAAAAATGCATGAATATTTACAGAATTATTAAGTATAGCAATTTGGGATACTTCTAACTAAAAGAAACCATATAATGTAATTTCATTACTGGAATTGCTGGAAAACCACTTCTCAATACAAAATAATTGACATAAAATGTAGATAATGCATATTATTTTAAAACCAAATATGCCTGCCTCACTGATGGTATCACTAAAACTCCCACTGTTTTACACTAGACAGGATCTAACCTATGAAGTCTTAAAACCCAACTGATCTTCTTGACAGAAAGAGAGGCAAAGTGAATCCCTTTCGTTTATGCTTTCCCAGTCACAGATCTGTAGATGTTACTTTGGCTCCTCACAGCTATTAACTCATTGTCAAAAGAAGTATTGCACTGGTTGCTTTCCTGAAAAAGCTTGAGAAGGTAAATACATAAATGAATAGGGCATTTCTGCACTCCTCAAGAGAATCCTTGAAAGACAGTG